>JANRMT010062822.1:34583847-34603220 GCA_026402145.1 Polypterus bichir lapradei
TGTGTGTGTGTGTGTGTGTGTGTGTGTGTGTGTGTGTGTGTGTGTGTGTGTGTGTGTGTGTATGTATGTATGTATGTATGTATGTATGTATGTATGTATATGGGGTGCGAGCAACTGTATATATATATAGTGTGTGTGTGTGTTAAGCTTGGGTCAAAGAGTTACACTAGAGACAGGAATGTGATCAATAAAGTAACTTTATTGTTGGATAGGCAGAAATAATCCCAAGGTTTTATTCAAAATACAAGTTTTTCCTTCAGCATACAAGTACACTGCACACGTAAAGTGTCACTGTGATCGTCGTGCTTTAGCCCACTCCTTTAGGTTAAAAGAACACAAAGCCTTGTCAAGCAGGTTCGGTGGCTGGGAAGCATCAGCTGGGTCAAATACAGCTCTGAAGAAGAGAGGACAGAGAGAGAGCAAAAGCATAAGTGAAGGCTCAGCTTTAAATGTTCTAAGCATCATGAGAGAAGCGTGTTATGTGGTAAGGGTGCCGTTGATCCCGCACAGGGGTTTTTTTAGAATTATGTCCGTTACCTCTGGGATAATAAAATCTACCTAAAAACCTAATCATTGAAATACTGTTTAACAGAGTGTTTAACAGTGTTTAAGCATGCAGATTCCCACAATCCGTTGTGCAAAGAAGTGCTTCTTACTGTATGTTCTTTCTTAAATGTACCTCCTCCTTATTTCTGTATTGTTTGTTTTATTTTAATAGTTGTGCTTGTTAGAACAGAGAAGAGAATGTGGCAATGATTTTTTTTTTAATTTCTCTGATAAACATACCACACATACTATACTACTGGTATATTGTTAACTAAAAATCTTAATAAAGAATCCTTTCAAAGTTACATTTATATTTTCTTTGTGTTGCTTTGAGCTAAGCTACTAAAAATGTATTTTTGTTGAGAACCAAAAGTTTGGATGCAGCTATTTCCGTGTCTTCTCTTATGGTGGTGGTTTTCTGTAGGCTCTTGAGGCTAGCAGTGGACACCATTGCTGTTAACAACATGGTAGTGCTCATGTAAAATAATGCATATTCATCACAATGAATATAACCATAGCAGTAATGCCACAAATTTCACAAAATGAACCATAACATACTGTAGCTGTTTACAAAAAATAACATTAAAAATGTTTTACCATTAAATAAAACAAATCAGAATGTTCTCTAATGAAATTTGTACAGTATTTCTAAACATTAAATGAAACATAGGTTCTTTAGTGAGATCTTTCACTTTCAATTTCTGCTGGTGTCTTCAAATCTGTGGTTCCCTATTTAGCTGAAAGAGCACTGCTGGCTACGTTTTGCTGATGTCTTTGAGAATTGTCAAGACCTGGATTAGATCTCCTTACATTCTTCTTTGTAACTAGAGAGATTTAAATTTTACGAGCTTTTCAGAGTAGGACATGCCCTTTAGTCCCAGGAAATAGTTAGTTGGTTTTCTCTATACATATTATACAGGTGGTATGTCCTTTTTGCAGCATGGTGACCGAGGACATGTATTTACCCAGTGTCTCAGAATTACTCCTAGGAATTAACACTAAAAATCGGACTTGGAATAGAATTCATCCTACTTCGGAGTAGGGCATGAGGAGAATTTATGAATTGTCCTACACCTACTCCCAGTTAGGAGTTTGTGGTTGTCAATGAAGAACTTCATGATTTTACACAACCTGAATTGCAAAGTGGTACTCATGATGCTTTATAGTATTCTGATACTAACGATATAGCTTCAGTGCATAGATGATAAGATAATGGGAAATGACTTGTAAAGGAACAGTTATACTGAAACTAGCCACGTCTGTAAGTTACGTTTACTGTTCCAGTGTACTGTGTTTTGCCATGCCTCTCTACGTAATCGCCTCTTATCTTCTCCAAGGCTCTATTTATTCAACACCCGGAGAGTCTGCACCTGCATTCTTAAACCTTCCTGGACATGCAAAGTGTAAAGTGAATGTTCCAAGAGTTTGTGGAATTTAGAGCTCAGCATACCTGTGTGACATTTCCTCATATTGAGCATTGGACAAATGTATAATCGTTGTTCCTCACATGTTAAAAGGGCATTCAAAGTTTGAAGCAACATTCAAGAAGTGTTTCATTGTAATATAGCCAGTGCCAATGCTAGGTTATTTTGTGCCCTAGGACAAGCTTATTAGTGCGCCAACCAACTGTTCAGCTTGTAGCTAACCCATGTGGCTGGGTTTCCCCACCTTACGATCTGCGCCCTAGGCAAATGCCTAATTCGCCTTAATGGTTGTGCCAGCCCCGGACATACCCAAATCATTGCTATTGCAAAGCTACTTTTTTCTTGTGGCTTTAATTTTGGCTGAAAGCGCATGCCCTCTCTGCGTAGAAGGATCAATCATTTAATGTACAAGATTTCTTATAAAAATACTTTTTCAGCTCTGTCAGATCGATATCTTTCATAAATTCATTGTTGTCCAGCATTTCAAAACATTCAGGCTTTTCTGGCATGTATGTGCCAATCTCTCTCTAAACGCCATCTTCCTGGTGAGTTAGGATAGCTCACAAGGTCTTCTGAATCCTGATGAAGTTAGGAATAGTTTCCTAAAGTAGGAAAACTGATAAAATTCTTTTATGGCTATTCCTGAGAGTAGGACCAAATCTGCGTCACACACACATGACTTTGAGACTGTCAGGCTCTTTTTCCTTCTCCGAGATGCTTGATAATTATGGCCACACATCTTCACACAGTACTTCAGATAAGGCCTCACTGGTGCATTACATAGTCTAAGAATAATGTCCTCACTTTATATCCCAGAGATTTACATTGCAAACTTACATTTTATTTGCATTTTTATTTTATCCTTTTCAAATGTTTTCTGTATGTCATTGCCATCCATCTTATATTTATAAATAGCCTTCCTTTTGCATTTGTGTTGAACCTAGCAGTTGTTAAAACGTATTTTCTGAGAGTTTATTCAATTTCAAAGATCATCTGTGTGTTTTTGCTGCCTCCATGATGTTTGTAATCCCTCCAATTTTGGTGTCAGCAAATTTCATAAGTTTACCAAATCAGAGTCTGTATCATTAATATTAATTTAAAAGAATAGTGGGTCTGAGCTCAGATCTCTGAGGGAGTGCACTGATAACCTTGCCCCATGGGATGTATTTTCCTGTCATCTGTACCCTTTTCATCTGGATGATAAACTAACATGAAATACAGTTTTAAAAGTCAGTTTTAATGTCAGCGGATTATTGCTTCTGTGCAGAATAATGTCAAAAACTTTTAAAAATTCAAAAAATAAATTATGCTGTTTATTTGGCTTCAAACAGATCTAAAAAACAGTTTGGCAGACTCTTCCTCTAATACTATAAATCTTTATGGCTGTTATTGATTATATTAGAGTTAGGGCAGTGTTAGGGTCATCTGATGAAGGCCATACAACTGAAATATTACGTCTTTAACCTTCTTTCCTTTTCAGCATGGAAATAACCGCTGAACCTTTTTCCATTCATTATATTATTTTTGTATAAGCAGTTGAATAATTTGTTAAACCTTACTGGCCTATAACAATTGGGATTCATTTTGTCTACCCTTATATTGAAATCATGTTGGCAGCATTCCCGGCATCAAGCACTTCTCCTATCTGAAGTGATTGCTGAAATGTGCTTAGTAAAATAGTATAGTGTCTTTCATATCATTTAGTATGACATGCAAAACCCCATCGGGTCCAGTTTATTAGTCTTTAAGTAATTGAGTGGCTGAAGCACACCTGAGCTTGTTTTTAACTGTTTTTACTGCTTTTAGCTTATTTCTTATACAAAGACTTTCTTGAAGTTAATTTAGTTTAGTTAATTTGCTATTTACATTCGCATTTTATTAGTTTTCTTCCTATATCTGTAAGACTTACTACATTCTCATTTACTGCTTTATTATTGTGAACTCTTTGTTTTCTTTAACTAAAAAAGAAATCTACTTCAATCTTTTCTTATAACATGCACTCTTTAGCCCTAAATTCAGTCTAAAAGCTTCAGTATCCAGCACTTTTACTTTTGTTAAACCAAACTAAAAACTACACAAAATATTTCAGGTAAGACACTTGTGATCTAAAAAAACAAAGCAAGGAACGTCAAGGGGGTGGAATACTACCTGGTAACCCTTTTTAATAAAGGAGAAGGGGGTCTTCTTGTGGCTTTGAGGACTTTATAATGCTGACCCAGAAGAGGCAGGGCTGGCTTTTGGAAGTGGGAGCGGAGTCATTTGTATTTCGACTGGCGAGAATCTAAACTGCATCTAGAGTGCCCCCTCTCTACTGGGATGGTATTGCTTACCTTTTTTATAGCCTTGAAGATGTTCCCTATGTGCGTATGCTTGACACACTGTAGAGCTGAACTGTTTATTTGAAATTGGGATCAAGCGAGAGAATGTTAGTTCAGTAATGGGCCATGTTTGCACCAAAATATCAGCAGATAAAGATATTAAAACCTAAAATACTACACCAAAATGTGTGTCTGAAAAAATTCACAGAAAAATTCATTAACCAGGAATACATGTACAGAAAACTACACTGAAATACTTTTAGATTTGTATCTGTAATCTTGGACAACCAGTATAACAACATTATACTGTCACGACTTGAACTTGAAAATATTAAGTTTTTAAAAAATCCAACAACTTTAGCATTGGAAATATTTTTTCATTTTAAAATATGAAGTTTTATGACTCATATTACACATGTTTGTAGTAGATGCCCAGATTGTGTATAGATGTGTGAGCATGCTGGTAGTGAAATCAGTCAGTCATTTTCTAACCCGTTTTGTTCAGACCAAGGTCGCAGGGGTGTTGGAACCTATCCCAGCTAGCATAGGGTGCAAGGCAGGAACAAACCCTAGACAGGGCGCCAGTCCATTGCAGGGTGAAAACACACACCCACACACCAAACACACACTAGGGCCCATTTTAATGTTGCCAGTCCACCTAACCTGCATGTCTTTGGACTGTGGGAGAAATCCGGAGCACATGGAGAAAACCCAGGCAGACGCTTGGAGAACTCCACGCAGGAAAGGCCCAGGATGCAAACCCAGGTCTCTTTACTGCAAGGCAGCAGTGTACCAACTGTGTGGTGGTGAAGTAAAAAGTGAGAAATAGCAAACAGAAGCAGAAACAGAGACACATTTAAGAGAACTATAAAGCAAGAAAGCAAATTCTTCATGTGAAGTGTCATTGTGAACAAGCACAAAGTTAACACCAGAGGCTAACACCACAGCAGTTAGCAATGATGGCAGCACGGGTAAGGACTTTGACAAGAAGGCTAATGGAAACATCAGCAGTGGTGATAACCACAGTCATGCACAGCAGAACTGTATACACCCAAATAACCTAGAAGTGATGCATGTGTAATGCTTCTCATATTCAATTTAACAAATATATTTGTTGGGCAACAGATCAACAAATGTATGTGTGAATGTAAATGCATATTTATTAATAAATACTTCAATTACAAATTACATATTCTACATTTAAACAGGCACACACTATAGCTTTCTATAAAAGCGGGAACTGTTATCTCTACACAATTCTATTATACAGTATATTCAGTTGTAAGGATAGTGAAAAATAAATATTTGAAAAAGTCACATGTTTTTTTATTGGGCAAAGATCACATAAAATGGGAGGACTGTGCCAAATCTGGCAGGAGTCTTGACAATTTCCTGCATCTGCTTTATAAAGTACTTTAAAAGTCTGAATGCCTTCTCATTTCAAAGCAATAAGGCCTACTGTTTTTGATTTATCTTAACAACATTTATTTATATGGGCCATTTTCATACAAATGATGTAGCTCAAAGTGCTTTACATAAATAAAAATTTAAATTAGGGAACACTAATTAACATAGAATAAAAGTAAGGTCCGATGGCCAGAGAGGACAGAAAAAAAACAAAAAAAAAAAACAAATCCAGACGGCTGTAGAAAAAAAATAAAATGTGCAGGGGTTCAAGGCCACGGGACCACCCAGGCCCCTCTAGGCATTCTAGCTAACATAAATGACCTCAATCAGTCCTCATTATATTCAGGGTTCACGTGGAAGAACTTGATGATGATGGTCATGTGGACTTCTGGCCTTTAATCCATCAATGTAAGGACATCACAGTGCTTTGAATAGATGGTGGTGGCACAGGTCGCCACCCCAGAAAACCAAAAAAAGAACAGAAGAGAAAGTAGGGGTTAGTATGGATTTTGAATACGAATACCATGAATAATAATGATAATTAATTGAATATACAGAGCATCAGGATTAAACTAAGATGAAGTTATGAGAAAGCCATGTTAAAGTAATGTGTTTTCAGCAGTGTTTTAAAGTGCTCCACCATATCAGCCTGGTGAATTCCTATTGGCAGGCTATTCCAGATTTTAGGCGCATTAACAGCAGAAGGCCGCCTCACCACTTCTTTTAAGTTTAGCTCTTGGAATTCTAAGCAGACACTCATTTGTAGAGCTGAGGTTACTATTTGGAGTGTAAGGTGAAAGGCATTCCGAAATACAAAATGGAGTGAGATTATTTAAGGCTTTGCAAACCATAAGCAGTATTTTAAAGTCAATTCTAAACGGCACAGGTAACCAGTGTAGTGACATCAAAACTGGGGTGATGTGCTCGGATTTTCATTTCCTAGTTAAGATTCTAGCAGCTCCATTCTGCACTCATAATCGATTTATGTCTTTTTTGTGTAGTCCTGAGAGGAGTGCGTTACAGTAATCTAGTTGACTGAAAACAAAAGCGTGAACTAATTTCTCAGCATCTTGCAAAGTCATAAGAGGTCTAACTTTTGCTATATTTCTTAAGTGAAAAAATGCTGTCCTAGTAATCTGATGAACATGTGATTTAAAATTCAAGTCAGAGTCAATAGTTACCCCTAAATTCTTTACCTCCGTCTTGACTTTTAATCCTAATGCATCAAGTTTATTTCTAATAACCAAATTTCTGTTTTCTCTTTATTTAGTTTGTTTGTTTCTCATCCATTCAGAAACACAAGAAAGAAACTGTGTCAGTCATAAATAATTAATCAAGAATAAATGATTATTAAAGGACATTGTAATAAGGTACATAGGTTATAAAGAAGGTACTGTTGGTTTCCATCAAGAATAATTTGTTAAGAGCTTGTTAAAACAGTAAATTATGATAAAGAGACCTTCAGCAATCCCATTCTTTATAGCTTTGGAATTGTACAGTTTTTATTTGTGTTTTACTGAAATATTCTTGCAGTCCCTGTGAATTAGTTTAGTAGTCTGGGTGGAGGATAAAAAAAATAAAAACATGTTTTGGGTTAGGCAAGCCTCCATCTTCATCATGAATATGCAGGTGTTCAAAATACATTAAGTCAGCGTGTGATTAATAAAGCACCTTTCTTGCTTGTGCTGTATATGCAAAAGAGAATGTAGAGAAAAAATTCAAACAGACTGATAGGACTGCAAATGTAAAAAGAAAAAAAAATAAAACTGTAGAGCTTCATTGTTGTAATTTCAGCTTTGAGCCTGTGGGCAGCCTTTATAAGCGTATGTAACTGGCTTTTTGCGTCCGGTTGTTTAGTATACGTCCTGTGGTTAAGTTTAAGGTTAAAAGGGGCAGGGTATTTGTTCGTCTTCTTGCTGTTTGTGTGAGTTTCACCTCGATCGGTTTAACTTGGAGTGCTTGGGGATTTTGCTTTACTCAACTATTCAACCCAAAGTGTCATGATATTGAATGTATACTACTGGTCAAAAGTTTTAGAACACCTCAGATTGTCCAGTTTTTCTTCAGATTTGCTTCAACTTGCAAGGTTTACTTTAATTGCTGCAGAACACCTGTAGGTTGTAACCTATCAGTTGTTACCTGAAGAAGGTCCATTAATAAATTTCCTTTTATTTCAGTTTTTGCTAACCTAAACTTGAAATTTAAACCTCTGGCAGTTACCGCTTACCTTTTCACCAGTTTAGGTCATTCATTGTATTTCAAATTATTACATTTGAAGATAAACTGAGGTGTTCCAAAACTTTTGACTGGTAGTGTACATTTGTAATGGTTGGAGATCGCAGGATCACGCAAGGCACATGGTTCTAATTAATGCTCATGTGAGGAATGTCCAAGTTAGTCCAGATTAAACTTTATTGAACAAATTAAATAATTAAACAAGAGAATTAACACGAGGACATTATCACAAAACTAATAAACTGAAAGTGGAGAAATAATCACTTCATCCAGAAATTCTCTAAGAAAACAAAAGAAGGAAACGTCAAATATAAAGATGTTTTTGAAATGATTAAATTAAAAGCATCTAACAAATTAGAACACAAAAATAACCTAAAATCCCAAATCAGAGAACTTAATTAAGAACAACTTGAAATTTCCCCAAGAGCAATGCATTGAAATAAAGTTTACTTGTTAAAATTGCCAGAGACTGTAGGCAGAATAAGACTAAAATGCTCCTCTTACATTTAGAAGACCCTGCTGTCTGTTTAATGGCCTCCTTATCGCTAAGAAGGTGACCTTCTGCAGAGGGTCCTGAACATCTTTAAAAAGTCATCACCCAATTGATTTAATTAAACCGTTATCAAACAAACAAACCTGCAAGCTGAACAACACAAACACTGCCTGTAAAATTTAAAAAAAACTTAACTTATCTTTTAAGTTTAGCAGATTTGTTTGAAATTGTAGCTTTCTTGTAACATTTAAATCAGATCTACCAAAAAAAAAGCACATGCACAGTGTCTCCATGTACATAAAATTCAGTAGAGGTTGATCTTTCATTTTGAGAAAAATAAGTTTGTGGTTTAAACTCAAATGGAAGTAAAATAACATGAAAGGTCTCAGTAATATTCCCTTAACTGTTGGATAATTAACTTGTCGTTTGTGGTGGGATTTGAGCCCACATACTTGCAATTGCTAGTTCAGTTTCCAGACTCCTAAATCTACACATTTCTCAGTTATTTAGCGCTCTTAATATTTGATTGAAAGTTTTTTCTCAGCTTCTTCTCATTGTTGCTACCCAGTGCATGTCACTTAACATACCTCTACTCTGAATGTAAAAAAAAACACATAAGTGAAAAATAGTACTGTTCCTGATCTGGTGTGTATTCTTGATAAAGGCGCCAGCCAAAGTATACTGCATTATAACAAGAATAGTAATTCTTTTACCACTATAAATATTATAACTACATTAAAGTAAGTATCTCTCTATTATAAAACAAATCCTGGAGAGAAACAGGGCGACGATACGTGATCTTCACGTTAAGATCACGGAAGACACTTAAAAGACCCCTGAGAGTAGAAAGATTGGCCACAGAGCATCTCGCGGGGACCTTAAACATGAGATTTTGTGCCAAGAGATTGACCCAGGACCATCTCACGATGACATAGAACATGAGATTCTTGCAAGACACACCCTACTTCCAAATAAATAAGATCAAGGGCACCAAGCAACACTCTCAGACATGTTTTGGCTTTGAGCACGCACAGATCCAGGGCTCTTAACGCATATAAAGCATATAAGGACAATACGTTATAAATGAAACGTAGACAACTAAGTGAAGAAGAAAGCAGCACGGAGAAATTAGACGCAGAGGTGCAAATTCAGAAAATAAGGAAAGTAATTATCAGCCCGGAACAAGTGGAGTTGAAAAAAAAGCACATCCAAGCCAGATGTTGGCGCTATACACATGCAAAACAGGTTAGAGATTATGAAAGCAGTGGAATTTGAAAGGCCCAAAAAAAAAAATAGTTGGTGCGATACACATGTGGAGAAAGTTAAAGAATATAAAAAGTAGGAAAATTAGAAAGTATAAAAAAAAAGTAAAGATTGAAGGAGCGCAAACAAATGGAAATTATTACTCAAAAAAGGGAAAATAATCACCACGGACCACAGTTTCATTTAAAAAAAAGGCAGGATAAAGTGAGGTCAGAAATAAAAGACAGAGTAGAAAACAACCTTCATAAAAAAGGTTAAAAAACAAGGGGGCAAAACACATGCACAACAGGTTAGAGATAATGAAAACTGGAATTCAAAAGACTCAGAAAAAACGTAGGCGTGAAACACATGCAGAGCAAGATATAGAATATGAAAGGAGAAAAAAACGACTGTCAAAACAAAGAAAGTAAACATCGCATTAGCGCAAACAAAGAGAAATTATTACTCTGAGAAATAACGAAAAGGCGAATAGAGATCGAATATATGGACATAGGTGATATGTCAGAAGTATGTAAATATTGTAAGGCTTTGAAGTTTAAGTCAAGAGAATTTCAAAAATGGAGTTTACCTGCATTTATTGGTTACTTTGCAAAAAAAATTATTAACTGCTGATGTAGATCGTTTTGTCTGTGCAGAAATTCCAAACAGAGAAAGCTATCCTGAATTATGGTACAAAGTCATTAAACACATGTCTCACAGACCATATTGAAAAGATTCAGCACGTTGGAACTCAAAAGATTCCAAATATTGTTTTTACAGAAGTTCTGAAATAAAAGTGAAACTAATGAAATAGCAACAATTCAAAGAAAAAAAAAATCTTAAAAAAGTGTGTATCCGGAAAAACAAAAACGGGGGTTGGCGAGCGAAGCGAGCAGGGGGCAAAGCCCCCTACTATTGCATAAATATGCTAGCACTTTATTTACTTGTGATAGAAGCAGTGTTGCTTTGAGTAGAAATTGTCCTAGTACTGAAGTTTGTTTTTACATCATTTAGATTATCAAGCATGGCTACTTTAGTCGTAGGCTCTGTAGTATATTATCTGGATTCCTCTTTATGAGCTGCCATGTCAAATGTGTTGCCATTTCTCCCTGAAGAGTAGTTAGATTCTCAATGGAAGGAGAACTTTTTATGCATCATTGTGACCCCTGCTACCGAAGTAGTCTATGCAAATTCTGTTTATGTTCAATATGCAGTGAGCACTAATCTTGGGCAAGGCAAGTGTAGAAAATTTCTAAATCTGCTAAGATGTTTCATTACATCTACTAATTAATATCCAAACCACCTCCTTTGAAGGAGTCTTTCTTTCTGCTTCAACCACAAGACTAGGCAGGTCCAGTTTCCCACTTCTTTCTGCAAGAAGTGATTCCCAATTTCATTTTTGCATGTCTGCCATTTTAGGTCAGCAGGTGGTGATAAGCAGTTATCAAGGATATAAGTACAGCTTTACTGCAGAAATGTATGCATCTTTACTAAGAAGGATTTATACAACTAATCATGAACATTAGGAAATATACTCAATCAGCAGAAAATAAACTTTAATTTCAATGTTTCTTCTGTTGCATTGAGGAAGAAGACTGAATGTCTTGCACATGATTTGGAGAGTTTCCAGTGAGGATGTAACTACTTTGCAAACAGCTGAATTATGTAGAAGACATCAGAGACCATGGATTGTCCATAACTAACGCCATTTTTAAATTCAAGGATGCAGTTAAGTGTACTGGAGTACTAAAGTACTTTGGTCCAAAGATCAGTGATTAGTTTATCATGTCGTATGATCCGAGGCTGTGTGTTCTAGATACTCAAGTAAACAGAGGTACTGAGTTGTTATTTTGTCGTGAGCTGGCACAGATGGAAGGCATAGCCACTGGTTAGACCTGGGAGACACCAATGGTTAGTGAGAGAGCTGGAACAACTAGCAAATTCCTCTTTACAGAATGAGTTCATCTCCCACCACTGAAAGTCATAGACCTATAGATTGAATGGACCACATTGAAAACCTCTATAGTGAAGGCAGCTGAAAGCAACCATGACCAAAAGGGTGTTGGTGCCAGTCCAGTCGTGACAACCAACACGTCAGTAGATACCAGCATCAAGGGAAGCTGTCAAGTTCAAGAAAAAGATTTCTGTTCATCGTTAGCAGAAGGGTCTCTAGATTTGATCAAAACGTACCAGTATGTCTGAAAAATGGTACCTGCTGTAAAGGCTCAAGTGAATGCCTGTGTGGAATTTACTGAGGTCATGAACAATGACTCCTAGATGGCTTTGATGAGGTTTCCAGCAAACCATTTGACAACTCAAGAATGGTAGGTGGGTTATTCTTCAGACTGTGCTCAGAAAGACTGAAGAAGCTTTAACCTTAACTAGGAATATCGTTGAGAAGTGGAAAGAGCACTTTGAGGAGCTCCCAAACTTAGTGTCAGAAGAATTAGTGTTTGAGGTTTCTGCAGTGATTACAAAGCTCTGTAGTGGCAACACCACAGGAGTAAATGAGACCTAAAGCTGAAAGCACTAGATATTGTGGGGTTTTTTGTCTAATACATTCCTTCATCTCTCCAAAAGTGGAACAGAAGGATGTGTTCCAGGTACTGAGAGATCACACTTCTCCTGTTTGAGGTACCGATAGTTGAGCCTCTTATTCAGGATTATTCTATCATAGCCATGGAACAGTAGGCTAACTCTTCAACCCTGCACAAACTTTTGAGGAGTAATGGGAATTTGTCAATTTTTTATACTTCTTCTTTGGAGATTTGGAAGAAGTTAAGATGAGCCAGTTGAGGTGATTTTAGCATGTATACTCAGCAAAAAAAGAAACGTCCCTTTTTCAGGACTGTGTATTTCAACAATAATGTTTTAAAAATCCAAATAACTTTACAGATCTTCATTGTAAAGGGTTTAAACAATGTTTTCCATGCATGTTCAATTAACCATAATCAATTAATTAACATGCACCTGTGGAATGGTCGTTAAGACCTTAACAGCTTACAAAAAGTAGGCATTTAAGGTCACAGTTCTAAAAACGCAGGATAATAAAGAGACTTGTCTACCGACTGTGAAAAACACCCAAAGAAAGATGCCCAGGGTCCCTGCTCATCTGCGTGAACGTGCATTAGGCATGCTGCAGGGAGGCATCAGGACTGCTGATGTGGCTAGGGCAATAAATTGCCTTGTCCGTACTGTGAGACGCCTAAGACAGCGCTACAGGGAGACAGGAAGGACAGCTGATCATCCTCGCAGTGGAAGACCACATGTAACAACACCTGCACAGGATCGGTACATCCAAATATCACACCTGCGTGACAGGTACAGGATGGCCACAACAACTGCCCGAGTCACACCAGGAACACACAATCCCTCCATCAGTGCTCAGACTGTCCGCAATAGGCTGAGAGAGGCTGGACTGAGGGCTTGTAGGCCTGTTGTAAGGCAGGTCCTTACAACGCCGCCTATGGGCACAAACCCACCTTCGCTGGACCAGACAGGAGTGGCAAAAAGTGCTCTTCACTGATGAGTCACGGTTTTGTCTCACCAGGGGTGATGGACGGATTCGTGTTTATCGTCGAAGGAATTGAGCACGTCTGGGACCTGTTGGATCGCAGGGTGAGGGCTAGGGCCATTCCCCCCAGAAATGTCCAGGAACTTGCAGGTGCCTTGGTGGAAGAGTGGGGTAACATCTCACAGCAAGAACTGACAAATCTGGTCCAGTCCATGAGGAGGAGATGCACTGCAGTACTTCAAGCAGCTGGTGGCCACACCAGATACTGACTGGTACTTTTGATTTTGAGCCTCCCTTCATTCAGGGACACATTGTGAAACATTTTTAGTTTATGTCTTATGGTGTTGACTCTTTTAGTGTTCATACAAATATTTACACATTAAGTTTACTGAAAGTAAAAACAGTTGAAAGTCAGAGGACGTTTCTTTTTTTGCTGAGTATAGTTAGGATGGCCCCCAAAAGCCTGTGAATGGTATGCAGGGCATGACCCAAGGATTGGACAAAGAGTTAGGACACAGTGGATGGATTATATTCTCAAACTGCATTTATTTCCCAAGAAGACATGAGGAAGTTGGTGGAAATTAGGAGGGCTGGTTAGTCCAGATCAGCATGTTGCTACCATGACTCTCGCCTATGATTATGATGATTTCAGAAATAAGATTATCTAACAAAAAAAAGAAAATCCCTGACCCATTCATCTCTCCACTATTACCACCACAAAGTCCCTCTCCCAATATAAAATTGCATGATGAATTACTAAGTGCACAACCAAATCATGAATTTTTTTTTTTTTTTTAAATTAGGTTATTTTTGCAGAAGTAGTACATGGTCAAAACTCGGTTCATGCAAATTAGAATGTTTTACCAACTGATACATATAAACTGTACTGTAAGAATAAGTGTTTTCTTGAAATAATTAAAATAAAAGAAAATGGACCACCAATTACATAAAATAACATGTACTAACTTTTTCAGGCTGTTAAGTCTTTATGTTCTTAATTTTCACCATCTGTCTTAAGTCAGCAATCCTAAATCTACCACCATATGTGAAGATGCAGCAGTCCCTAGGGAGCAGTGTCAACAGTGAAACAAGCTATTTAAAGAAAAATCACAGGGTCATGTAAATTTTCAAAATGAACAGGAAAAAAAGTACTTGATCTTGATAATGCAAGGATGTTATTTTACGTTTAACATTCCTGTGGAAAGTAAGAATGAAAGACAAAAATCTCCAAATAAATGCCTCACTTCCCTTTATTTGCATTACTACACAAATGCTTGCCAATCATGGTCTTGCATAACAGTACAGTAAACTACAGAGCTGCAGCCACCTGCTTATTTATCAAGTAGAAAATCTGCTTCCTTCTCTTTCTCTACAGAAAAAAAAACCTTCACCCCAAACAGCAGTTAATTTTCCTTCCTCATGGCCCTGATTGCTAGAATAATACAACAGAGCTTTTTTGACGTAATTTGTTCGCTAGTTCTCAAGCCAGTTGTGAATGAGACATAGCTTTGATTTGTGTATTTTATTAATTTTAAATTGGGAACATACAGTGAAATGTAATGAAGGAAAATGTTAACATGCAGGTATAATATTTTACCTCTTAGCACTGAGGTATTGGGTTGAAATCTACGCTTGGTGCCTTCTTTAAGAGGTCTGAACATTTTCTATATATGTTTTTGTGGGTTTAGGAGTGTTGTGTCTTCCTAATGTCCAAAGATATGTTATTAAATAGCTCCAGTCTCTGTAATTGTTCAAGTGTGATGTTCTGCATTATACTATGCATCTTTTGGGATAGCTTATGGCAATGATGAAGTGTCCTGACAAAATGCCCAGAAATGTCAGACTGTTCCAGTTTTTATTAAACCTAACCCTAATGTGAAAGCCGAACCTTGCTGCAAGTACATTGAGGCAACAGACAATATCTATAACATTTCTAAATTCTGGATTTTGGTAAATACTATCGTAGCCTTTGAAAAAGAAAATAAATAAATCAATTCATCTTTGTTATGTGTTGCAACCCTCATCAGGAAAACCTGTTTCAGAAGATGAGAGGAGATGAGATCTTTTTTTATGTATTGCCATTTGAATTCTTGCAGTGTCACTCTCCCAAGATCTTGGTAATGTCCAGCCTACTGATTTTTTACAAAGTCATCAACCAGTTTCTTCTTGACATACTGTATCCACTGCTGTCTTTGTTGGCTTATTCACTTAAATGTGACTGTGGTGCATCTGAATAGAATAAATGTAATTAGTTCCACCCTGTTTATTAGATGCACTTTGTTGCCTGAGCTTGATAGTATTGATGGTGTCCTGGATAATGGACTATCTGAGGGGTGGACCGCAGTTTGTGAGACTCAATGACTGTGTTTCTGATACACTGAAACATAACAAAGAGCAGTCATGTCTCCTTTTCTCTTCACTCTGTACACCTCAGACTATAAACATAACGCCAGGACATGTCTCTTGCAGAAATTCTCAGCTAATTCTGCACTTATGGGGTGTATTGATTAAGAGGAATGAGACAAACTAGAGGTGTCAGGTGGAGGACTGTTTCTTGGTGCAAATAGAATTATCTGCCACTTAACATCAGCAAAACCAAGGAGCTGTTTATTGACTTTCACGGCACCAAAGAGCCTCTATGTCCGGTCACTGTTCAGGGAGTTGATGTACAGGTGGTCCACACGTACAAGTACTTGGGAGTCCACATCTGTGACAGGTTGGTCTGGTCTCATGACACAGAGGAGCTCTGTAAAGAAGGGAAGAACGGACTCTTCCTCCTTAGGAGACCGTGTTCTTTAAATGTGGGAAGTGACATCCTTCACATCTTCTATAACTCTGTGATAGCCAGAGCAGTTCCCTGTGCTGTGGTGTACTGGGATGGTAAAATAACTTCAAGAGAGGCCCACTGAATCAACAAGATAATTAATAGGGGAAGCTCAGTTTTGGGATGCAGCCTGGACCCCCAGGGAGGTTGTAGCAAAGGAGAGAATGAAAACAAAACCACTGTGCCATTATGAAGAATGCTCTACATCCTCTCTCTGACACACCAACACTGAGGACTTTCAACTAGTGAATCATTCAGCAGGACTGTGTCAAGAAACGCTTCTGGGGTTCCTTTATACCAACAGTATAATGCCTCACTGTGACAGGGACTGTCAAGTCAGAAGTTTTCTTTCTTTTTAAATTTTTCTTCCCTTTTAGTCAGTCTTGTGTGTGTTCAGACCATAGTGCGTGTGTGTATATATTTATTGATCTATTTATGTATGTATTTATTTATTTAAACAGCTTTCGTAAAAAGCTAAACTTCTCTAAAATTTCCCCCTGGGGATACATAAATGTCTGTCTGTCAGTCTATTTATCTAAATTGCAAATGATAACATTTTTAGTGCCATGTCCTGAATAGTCTTTTATTTTTTCTTAATAGCTATGAAAGTTGCTAGCAGACAGTTTTGTTGCCACCCTATGGTCATAAATGGAATAACAAGGAGCAAAAAGAGAAAAATCTTTCAAGTTAGACTTCTTTGCAAGCCAGAAATATAAGTGATATGTAGCTATGGAACTGTATTTAGGTAAACCATTCATTAGTAATTGCTAAACTAATATAAATAACACAACTCAGTGTCACTAGTAAAGTGGTCTCTTGTTGCTCCTAAACCTTACAAAACATTTTCTTGGTAGGTTATCTGGAACTTTACATAACATTGCACCTGTTAGGTTTCTGAACACGGGGTGACAGGAGCACACAAAAATACAAGTGTCTTTAGGAGTGTCCCTGCATGCTGACCTTCTGATTAGACTCCATAGTACTCTAAAATGATTTTGCGACTGTACCCCTTTACAAAGGAAACTTTGTCCATTTCAGTGGGAAAAATGATGATTTTTAGTATACTGTCCTATAGCCATTATTCTGATCGGTGATTAAAAAGACTCAAGGGGTCTGGTCTGCGGTGAAATTTCTGATAGTTGTGAGTAATATCACAGCACACCTTCCCTCCCTGCAACCAAATGTCTTTCCAAAAATCAAATGTTACTGGAGCGGACTAGTTTGGAAGAGTAGATGAGAACAAGGTGTGGATGAATTATGCCACATGAAAATCAGCCAGCTTAGTATAGGTTCTGTTTTTCTGTGCATCCACTGAAGGAAGAAACTTCATCATTATGTAGGGCATCCTCATGTCCTTGAGTTAATTTCCCCCCTTTGTCTTTTCATGATTTTGCTGTTAAAGCTTGTGAAGTTAAGCAGTTTTTTTCTTCCATCTACAGGGCAAACCAGACTTAAACACAGCACTTCCTATAAGACAAACGGCTTCCATTTTTAAGCAACCTGTAACAAAAATAACCAACCATGAACATAATAAAGTAAAGAGTGATCCTCAGCGGGCCACTGAACAGCCACGTCAGGTAAGAATACATAACTACAATGAATCTTACTATACTTCAAATAATCACATGTGTTAATGGGTGTTTAAATGCCATTTTAGAATAATCCATTTAAATTCCTAATTTGTTTGTGATTTCTAATTTCAGCCTTTTATTCTAAATTTTTCATATAATGGTATATTTTAGACTATTCAATTTGTGAAAGTCCGGTAACAGAGCCATGATTTTAATTATTGTGTTTATGCAGAATTGTAATAATATTGATTTGGATGTAGTGATTTTAGACTAAAGTTTTGTGGTTGGGTTCTCCACACTTTCACAACTTTAACTGACCATCTTTCATTAGTTAATACATTTTTCTCAGAATCTTCCATACAACGAATAACAGTCATCAGCTTTCATATGTAATGAACTTTTAAACAAATTTTAAAATAAAATAAACAGAAATTAAATGAGCATATTTTTAATGAATTCTTGGGCTCAAAGCTTCTGAGCCTTGCTGGAAAAGTTACCCTTTATAAGTTTGTAAATGTAGCTGACTTGCAACATATACCTGAATCTGGATTTTTATTGCAAACAATCATTCTCTACACAAAATTAGGTGTTAGAGATTATAAACTACCAGTAACAGCACACTGCACGTTAAAATGCGGTGAATAAACTTGACTTGAGCATTCATAGTTTTCATCCTCTTTCTCTGTACTTTTAGCTTTCATTTCCTCAGAGGTTGATGTGCTTGCTGCTTCCTGAGCAGCTCTTCTTTTCTACACCCTAGCAGCCCGCTTCTTCTCTTCTTTCGTCGGCATCTTTTTGTGTTAAAACTGATTAAGTCAGTGTTTATGTTTCAATTACTTATGTGACCATATTGGACGCGGACACCAACAGGCTGACACAGAAAGTCTTAAATCACACACGTTTATTTACAACCCACAAGACAACACACAGTGCATAATCACCCAACACAGTCTCTTATGACTCCTCTCTGCTTCTTCGGCCACCTCCAACTCCTCACTGGCAAGCTCCGTCCTTTTTCCACCCGACTTCGGCTCTTGATTGGAGTGAGGCGGCCTTTTATTCAGTCCCCGGATGTGTCGTAGGTGGCCTCTGATTAACATCCAGCAGCACTTCTGGGTGTGTCAGAAGTACTGCAAGGGAATTCAGTCCTCCTTCCGGCAGCACTCCCAAGTGTGGCGGAAGTGCTGCATATTCAAGTCCAGGGGCTATCCAGGCACCCCCTGGCGGTGGCCACGGTGGAGCATAGGGATGTATCCCCCATCTCAGTGGCCCCCATACAACCCAGGGGTGCTGCCCCCTTGTGGCCCAGGGAAAACACTGCCTTCCTTCCGGTATTTCCGTACGTCCAGCATCCTGGTGGGGCAAGGTCCCTGGACATCTGTCACACTTAGTAAGTTTTCTTTAATTTTTCACTTAAGCTGGCACTTAAGTGTTCAATCTGCCTCAAGAATGATTTAAGATATGAAGACGTAGGGGAAGTGACGGCGAAGCTGGTAGCGATGAGAACGGCGCCCGTATGCATGCACGCATGACCACCCTGCTGGCCACTGCCACGAGTTGATTCTACAATAAAATAAAATAAAAATATAAAGAGGAATAACCTTGGAGGTCAATCATCACCCTGAAAGTGAATAGTAGACGTCACGTAGTATATGTATACCAAACAGTTTGCGAGCCACAGGCGATTTAAAATCCTGGACAGACAAACGAACAGCCACGGTAGTGACGGAAGTGACGGCGAAGCTGGTAGCAATGAGAACGGCGCCCGTATGCATGCACGCATGACCACCCTGCTGGCC
>JANRMT010062822.1:34603230-34742360 GCA_026402145.1 Polypterus bichir lapradei
CAGGTGATTTAAAATCCTGGACAGACAAACGAACAGCCACGGTAGTGTATTATATATGAAGAAATGAAAAACAAATATTCTGCTTGTGTAAACATTCTACAGTGCTCTAGTAACTCTAAATACCCTAATGAAGATATAATTTCCATACCACTGAACTTTCCCAATGTCTAGATAGAGGTCTTTTTAGAAGCCTTTAGTCACATAGTAAATCAATGGGCAAGGTAAGGAAATGAAGACTATAGATTGGGAAAAGAGAACAAGCCAATATTTTCAAGTGTTTGCATTACTCGCTCTGCACTATTGATCAATAATTAAGAAATGAATTGTGCATCACAACACTTGTGGACAGCATGTCTGTTACATCTGAGCAATTGAAAAATAAGACTTCTGATGGAATCCACTGGGAGGCCCAAATTATTCTTGAAAGTCCTAAAGAGTTTAGTGGCTAAGATGGAGTAAAAGTGCTCAGTCGGTTATATTAAGAGCCCTGCACAAGATTTACTTTTTTTTCCATTAAAGTTTTAAATATATATTTTTAAGTACTTAGCAGAGAGAAATGACATATTAATCAAAACTACTCACATCCTTGGTCATTAATACGGAGTAAAGCTGTGGATGGATGTAGAAAGAAGGGAGAAATGCCAAAGTGTAATGGAAAAGTTTGTAGTGGTTCAAAAACAGAACAACCAAAAAGACTTCTGAGGTTTCCAGTGCCAAAAGGAATTGCACACCAATCAGTAAGGCATACTCTGGGTAACAAAATGCAACTTTTTTATCACATGAATCCATATAGGTGAATCTTAGCATTGCTTGGTGTGCAAGCACAGAGTAGTTTGAACTGTTGTGTTGGGATGAGAGTGTAAAACAGCAGTCTAACATCTGATCATTCTGAATGTGGGGTGGAGTTATCAGTATTTGAGGGGTGGAGAGTTCAATATGTATTAGTCAGTCGTTAGGTGATTGGGCTGCTTGTTAGGTTCTTTGTTAAGCTGAAAGAAGCAACTTGTATGTTGACAATAAAAGTTACGTTTTTGGAGCATTCAAGCCTTGTATATCACTACCGGCTGTAAACGAAGGACAAAGAGAATTCAGGAACAGGGTTTTACTCCGGAGCAAGACGCTCTGGCCCTGGATCTTCACACCACTGGGCACACTGAAGGAGAAGCTCCCCTGCTTCATCCCAACCACAGTCGGCAGACAGGCAGGAAAGGTAAAATATGTATTTCTGAGGCAGTCATGATAGATTGGCCATCTAGCTCTGTAAAGAGGATTAATTGTGTTCTGTTTTGTCTATTTTATTTACCCCATTTTTTTGACACCCGCTGCATGCCCAACCTACCTGGAAGGGGGTCAGCTCTCTAACTTTCCTTTCCCAAGATTTCTTCCTTTTTTCCCCTACAATAATTTTTGTGGATGGGGGATAGGGGTTTTCCTTGTCTTCTTAGGGAGGCAAGGCTGGGCGGCTATCAAAAAAAAAGGGCCTAGAAAAGCCCATTGAGGCATTCATCTTAAAGAAATAAGTTGTTGTTGTTGTAACCAGATGTCTCTGTCACGCAAGGATTTTATGTGGCACCCTATTCACATTTTACAATAAACATTTATTGACACTGTATATACATGATGGGAGCATCTCAACTAAAAGATAGAAGGGTTTAATTGGCTTCAGGAATATCACTTGTAAGGGTCCAGCTGTAGTCAGGAAACTTACTGGGAACCAGCATGCCTTGGTATTGCTTCTCCATTTCAGAAATGACCTCATGAAATCGTTCACTATGCTTGTTGCTTACTGCTCCAATATTTCCAGAGAAAAAGTCCAGATGAGAATCCAAAAAAATAATTTTTGAAGAAAAGTTACATCCCATGGCTTTGTACAAGTTCAATAGGTCATCCACTATTTCTTGGCAGTTGTCTGCCTTATGATTACGCAGGAAGTTCCAGCAAATACTCTTAAAGGACCGTTATGCAACTTTTTCAGCCTGGTTCAACTGGCCTTCAGAACTTTCATCTTGAATCAGTTCCCAGATATGAGATTCTACAAGAATTCCTTCATTGATCTAGGCATCATCCTATGAAATGTCTTTCTTACATATGTGAATCCAAGTCTGTTACTTCTTGTCTTAGCAATGTCCTTCATTTGTCTGAGCTTAATGTGGAAAGTTATAAAATCTTCAAACAGCAGTAACAAGATTTTGATACTGAATTTGTTTTAAAAGGCCTGTACGTCTTAGTAAGGGTTTATATACTGAATATACAGCCTAACAAAAGACCTGCAGTAGCTCAAAAACTTTGGGTGACAAAAAGAGTTTGGGTGTATTTCTAAAATCAGCATGAAAAATTACTTTCAAAATCTCCCATAAATATTTGTTGACTAGTGCTATTAAATAAGGCGACATGCATTTGATATTTAAGAGGGGGAATGTAACTACTTTACAGTTTTTTTTTTGGTCAGATTTAGACAGCATATCCTATTCAGGGCAGACCCATGAATTCCTTGAGTTTCAGGTTGTCATAAACCGTTTCATCTATTGGTGAGGAATAAGTGGGAAACTATTCTGCAGTGTAGGGGAGCCTAACCAGTTTCAGTCTAGAAGCAGTTCAAAAGTCTAGCAATGCATTTGTAGATCTGAGGAGGTGACCATTGAATCACATCAGATTTTCAACCTAACTTACCAGCCATTCCAAACAAATCAGCGCAACAAAGACAGGACCACTCTGCATGTACCGTACATATGAAACCCACACAAAAATTTCCCATCATTTCTCAAACATGTTAAATGCAGTTATGATTTTTTTCTTGCCATGCTTCTTGTTGCTTCCTGAAAGTCAGAAGTCGTTGCTCGACTGTCAGTCCATCTGTCTTTCATATAAATTGTGGTACTATGAGTCAGTAGGCGTTTCACAAATTAAATGACTGAATGTACTAAATGTTGCATTCAAAGTGACTTTAAAAGTATTTCCTACATGTTATAATTTTTAGCAAACATTTTTATTTACAGCTTGTTAGAAAAATTCTGTAAACATGAGTTTGATTGTTTTTCAGGAAACTGCTAAGTTAACAAACAAAATAGATTAAAACTTTAAGGAAAACCACAAGAGGCGTATGCGGTAGATTGGGCGTGCAGCACCTGACTTGATTCTTCACACAGTGGGACGCCAGTTGAATGCTGCAGTCAGAAGCAGTCAGCTGAGGAATAACATACAGGGCTAAACTAAACGGAATTGCTCTTTTTCTTTATAGTTGGAGGAAAAATGCTCATTGTTTCAAGCAATGTGTCTCAAGTCAGCAGAGAACTAATACTCAAACGAGTGTGAATCTGTGTGATAGTTGAGGCAGCTAAAAAAACACTGACACTGAATAAGCTCTTAAAAATAGTAAACCTCTAAAGTAATAAAAGGAAAATTAGAACTGTGGAGGTTAGTTTCCATTGTTGTTCTATTGATGAGAAAGGAAACCAGGTTTTGGTTGCTGCAATGGATGCTGAAATGCTGCAGCCTAAAACAGCAGTTAGTCAGGGATGTCAGGTTCAAGAGTGAACTGGAATGGGACCAGCAGCAGGATGATACTTTCAGGGTGCTGGAGATGTGTTTTAAAATCCGGTTTTAGTACAGTGTTGATCCTAAAGCAGGGAGGAAAAAATCTGCCCTAAAATGCATTGAGAAAGAGGTGTGTTGAAGAAACTGATGGCTGTCATTTGTAATAAAAATGATGCAAATCAACCATTCAGTCAGTCAGTTATTTTCCATCCTGCTTAGTCCTGAACAGGGTTGCGGGGGTCTGCTGGAGTCTATCCCAAACATTCATCCATTAGAAAAAAGGCAAATCGTGGAAATGTGGAAAGGAAGGTCTATAAAATGATGCATTATTGCATAGCATGTCTAGAGTATCACGTTTCTGAAATTAGTGTGAGGTAAAACAAATAAAAATTCAATTACAATCGAGTTCAGGTTTTAGCATTTGAATAAAACTTTAAAAATACATTACACTTGTGACATTTGATGTTCATGCTGTCTATAATCTATGCTAGACTAGGATTTATGGCATATAGAAAAGAAAGAGTGTTAATTAGCTAATGAATTGATAGAGTAAACATTATTGGGGGGTGGCACGGTGGCACTGCTGCCTCACAGTTAGGAGACCCAGGTTCACTTCCCAGGTCCTCCCTGCGTGGAGTTTGCATGTTCTCCCCGTGTCTGTGTGAGTTTCCTCCGGGTGCTCCGGTTTCCTCCCACAGTCCAAAGACATGCAAGTTAGGTGGATTGGCGATTCTAAATTGGCTTTGGTGTGTGCTTGGTGTGTTTGCGTGTGTCCTGCGGTGGGTTGGCACCCTGCCTGGGATTGTTTCCTGCCTTGTGCCCTGTGTTGGCTGGGATTGGCTCCAGCAGACCCCCCGTGACCCTGTGTTCGGATTGAGCGGGTTGGAAAATGGATGGATGGAATATTATTGGACAAATGGGGTCTTCACAGATGTTACAGAAGGAAAGTATTGGGTGAGATAAATGGTGGTAAAGACTTTGCCAAATGGTAACTTCATAACAACTTTAATTCATAAAAATAGATAAAAAGTTGAATGGATTGATGGTCGTATTTGGCAGGAGTAGTCTAGGTAGGTAATAAATGTTCATTTTACTACTGAAAAACTCTTTGTCACTGGCAGAACTAATGATCTTAGATTATAAGTATTTTCCTTGAGAAAATAGGTACACCACATTTTGTAGTGGGTGCAAACAAAATACCATCAAGTCTGTAATGTCTCAGGGTGCTGTATTTTTATTAAAACAACGCCAATACATGTGTTATCTAGTAGATGTGGCCTGAAATCTTCTAAGACATGACAGAAAGAAAAGACATTAAGAAAAGAACAAAAAATAGAAACAAGCTTCCCACAACTTTGCAGTACCTTTACAACCAATGTCATTATTGTGATACTCGGAAGCAAAATATGGGACTGTGGATCCCTCTGTCTTCTCCCATCCATGAAAAACATGAAGGTAAAAAGTAAAATGGTCCACTACCACATCTGTCCCTCCAGCCTGCTGTAGAGACTGTGGCCACCAGAGAGTGCTCCAGTGCCCCAAATACCCAACACTAAGGCTCATACATAAGTACACCAAGCACAAAGAGGTTTTTTTTTGCAGGAAACCCTTCCTGTAAGCATTTCCCACATCACAACCACAATACAATACAAAACAGCAATGCTCTGTCTTCTTCTCTCTGCCTCTTCCTCCGCTCCTCCCAGCAAGCTTTGTCCACCTCTTCCCGATTTTGGGTCCCAAAGTTGAGGCATTCTGCTCCATCTGTGTAACATACTTCTGGTGTCCCAAAGGCTTGGCCTGGGAGCACTTCCAGATAAGGCAGGAGCCCCACAAAGTAGTGCTCGCTATTTCCCTCAGTACCCCACCCACCCAATAAACTGCAGTTCCCAAGATGCCCTGTGGGGAATCTAGGGTGCTGCTGCATTCCGGGAGGGCTGCTGTCTGACATTCTGCATAGGGCATTGTCTCCCCATGTCCTTTCACACTGAGGGCATCCCGGCTGGTTAGGGCTCCTTGCCGTATCTCACATGACCTTATAGAAATGAGTGCAAAACATTACAGAAAAAAAAAAAAACACTGCCTTGTAAACACATTTTACTATATATGTAGAATTATGAATGATGAGGATGACTGACTGACTGACTCGTGTGTCATTTAAGATATTTAATTAAAATAGAGTTTTAAAAGCAATGGATGTAAAAGGGTGTGGCTCAATAAATCCAAATAGCAAAACAATGAACCTCCTTTCCACTAACTCAATGCTAACTAAACCTCAACAGGAACTCAAAAACATTATTGTTTTTAATATAAATGCATATGAACCTCATTACACTGTAATGATGCATCATTATACTGTATAATGTTTTTGCAGATAATTTAAGAATGTGTTTCTGTTTAATGGTATGTGTAAACTGTTTACACTGTGTTCTATTTTTGCTGGTTGCTTTTACAGCATTGAACCACTAGAGGCTCCTGCATGCTCATAAGAGAGGCACAGCCTGATACTGATAAGCAGAACAAAAGGCAGCATTTTTAATTTTGTAAACATAAAACTCCAAGTAGGAAATGAGGAGACAGACATCTTGTTTGTAATAGAAAAGTTATCACAAATAATTAAGCTGGGAAAGTAAAATCAAGTAATTTAGTTATTCCTACATATATTGGCTCATCCACTTTTTTGTTGCAACCCCCACAAAGCCACAGGAGAATAAGGGGGAGCAAAATAAGTAAAACTTGTTTTAGGCCAGACATTCTTAACTAGTAGAAGAAATCATCAAACTGGACAGAATTCAGTCACATCTTACTAACTATAGGGTGACCAGACGTCCTCCAAAAGGAGGACATGTCCTCTTTTTTAACATGGTTTCCTCCGTCCTCCAGGCATTCCAAAAATTCATCAAAATGTCCTCCTTTCACAGAATCACGAACAGAGTTGACCGTTTTTGACTGATTACATATGATATATACCGAGAACGAGCAGCCTTCAGCCATTCTCCATTCATCCGCGTGACATTACGTTATCACGTTATCAATAATTGTAACATCAAGTAGCGGCAACACTGTTTTATATTCTATTTCCGCCCGACGGCCCAATGGATAGCGGTTAGTGGTTGATTGGAGTTAAAAAAAAATATATTTGGTAATTTTTGTCCTCCTTTTTGACTGTCGGCGTCCTCCTTTATAGCCGAAGCCATCTGGTCACCCTAACTAACTACAGCATTTCTAATCACGACATATATCCTTCTTTATCCTATAACACTGTGACACAAAAGCCTTATTGCGTTTACCTAGGTTTGAGATTTCAGAATAAGATTGACATTGCAATAATAGATCTTTTGGAAAATAAGTGAAGGATCTGTTTGGTGCCCACAAAGGGACACCAAATAAATATAGGAAATGGTATATGGGAGAGAAAAAAATTTTCTCCAGATCTTGAGAAAACAGACTTTGTTTTCAAGATAACGGAATAATTTTATCCTGATCTCGAGAAAACGAAACTTAACCTTTGCTTCTGGCATCAGGCTTGCTTAGATTGCGGCACCTATACAGCAGAAGCCTTGTCTTTTTAAATGACAGACACTGACGTTATTATTTTCTAAACTAAGGCATAAACATATTTCAGCCTGTTCAGCTTTCAGCTCCCCCAGAGAAGAGGGATAATGTTATAAATACATAAATTAATGTTATGTTATTAATGTATTAATGCAGCTAGTTTTGAAGGAAGGTGTAACCCCTGGTGATTGCTTCAAAGTCCCTTGCAGTTACAACTCCAGGGTCTGCTTATAACATTTTAAAAAACATAGTAATACCACAAATCTAGTAATAGTAAAATTACCTTAAATGGTTTTATCATATTCATCCAAAGGGGGTTTTTACAGTTAGTCTAATTATGATATCCATAATAAACAAATGTAATATACAGAAAACAAGCATGGGGAGCAACAGGCAGGAGAACTTTCAGATGCAGGGTTCACTCATAATGCCTAATCCAGTCACTCAGCATGTTATAGAAGTGAGCTCCCACAAAACATCTATATGAACAAGAACATTTTTAAAGCACATTATGCAAGCTTCTAAACATAAAATGTAAATATGTACAACTTAGGATCTCAAATGGTATTCTACTAATGAAACTATAACCTTTGACCTTGAAGTCAAGTGTGAATTCTTCACCAGTAAGTGATCACAATTTACTGTTTTGGAATGAACTTGCAATTTTGGTAGTCAGCTGTTGTTTGGTTTGAGTTCTATTTTTCCTTCTAATGACAAAAAAAAAAACTGTTCTTAAAGTGTTGGTAACTTGGCCACCTTTATTCTTTTGATGCTTTGTAAATCTTTTTGTGCACTGTTGGAATTAAGTCATGTTAAAAATGAGTAGCATACAGTTCATATAGTCTGTTTTTTTAAATAATATATTTTGTCCTAAATGTTTTTACTTTCTTGATATGATGTTATGATGGTTTTAATAAATAATGAAAGCCTATGTATGGAAGAGAAGGTTCTGGGTCCTTATGTAAGCTAAGAGTCCTGTCAATTCTACAAGTCAAAATCTTTATTAGCCACAAAAATTCTGCTGACATATTCAGACAAAATGCATTGTGTAATTGAGAGTTTTGTGCCAAAGGAGTGCCTCTTTATAAAACATTCAGGTATTTCAGGTTAATATCAAATAAAATGAAATTGCTCTTATGCTCTATGGTTCTACAACATAAGTCAGCATTCATCCATATTCATCTATAATTTAGTATGAAAGGTTTGGCTGTTTTATGTTGCATTGCAAGCTTATTCATGAAACTTTAATATTTTGTGAACAGTATTAATTAGCTAAAAACTGTTGAGTCCAACTTCACAGAACCAACTCTCTTTATGAATTTGTGGATGACAATCTTTTAGTATTTTGGTTTTATTGCAATCTTTCAGTTTAGCCTAATACTCAAAAATGCCTTTAAAAAGGTTTTGTCTTGAAATCTGTAGAAAACCCATTTCACTTTTTTACATTCACGTTATTTGATTTACAATTTGTTAGATATGACAGAGTACCCCAGTTGAATTAGTTTGTAATGTTTAATCAAAGCAAATATCCTAGTACTTCCCTATTAACAGAAAGGGCCATTCTGCTTATTTTACAGTCCTTTTCAGTCTCCGTTCTTCTGGACCTTGCAACCTCCATATTGTCACATTTACCCCAGGAAAAACAAGCCAAAAACAGATTTTTTTCCCCCCAACAAGAAAAAATGTTGTGTGTCAGAAACATAAATATAAGAAAATCAACATAAATACAGTAGAAAAGGTACAGTATGTCTAATGTTAACTGCTGTACTGATGCAGATTTAGTACACGTACACATGTGATAGGTTTTGAGATAATCGCCCAACACACAGTTGTAATTGGGGAGTAGAGTTGTGTTTCTTTGTGCACTTTTATTAATTTTTTTTCTGTTTCTTTCTCATGAGAGGGTACAGTGTCAGTGCCTGACATTCACAATCGACACACCCCTTCTGTTATTGAAGGCTACCACAGTGCAAGTCTTAGTGACTTGCGCATTTCCCCTGACATGAACATTGACAGTTGGTGCATTGTGAACAGTGCTTAGGGGACCAACATCTTGCTTGTCCTTGATCGCAATTATTTTGCCTTTTCGTCTCATAGCTACCATTGCACCATAGTGAAACTTCACACAACCAAACTCACTAGGCATGTTGTCGTGTTTTGATCGTACAGTACAGTATGCATCAGTTTCATTTTCCGTGTCAATGTCCAATGACCAATTCACATCGTCTTCACTATTGTTTGATTTGAGCAGTTTCAGTTTGTTCAAAAATTGCCTTAACAGCTTTTTATTTGCCAATGTGTTGGTTCTTGGAGTCTCCACCCCACTTATGAATATAAATGTTTCGTTAGAGTTAACACAGAGTGACAAAAAGCAGCATGATGTTCTTTCATCTATTAGGTGGCAGCAGAATGCTGTCCTGAGAGTTATTTGGGCTTAATACTATAAAACAGGGGTTGCCGAGTCCGGTCCTGGAGGACCACCATGACTGCAGGTTTTCATTCTAACCCTTTTTTTTTTTTTTAATGGATGCCCTGTTTGTGCTGCCAATTAACTTCTTGTGAATTCATTTTAATTGGATTGCTTTTTTAAGATTTGTTCCCCTGAATTTCTTCCTCGTTCCTCTGAATTACTTAATTTATTTCCTTAAATGGCCCCCAAACATAAATGAAATGTGAAGTGAGTGAGCCAACAGAAGACCAACTAAGTCAGGGCCTCAAACTCCAACCAATTTCACTTCAACCTGCTGCTTAATAAAGTGCCAGTTCTTGTTGTTAATTAAACCCGTTCTTTAAATTTTCATGACTTTGTTGCTGCTCTAATGGTGCATTAGCAGACATTTCTGCAATTGTTGATTTTCTCTAAGAGCACTATTAAAATGTTTTTGGACCTGAGCAGATTGACATTCCTGAGACCTTTATCTTTCTTTATTTTCAGATATTGTATGATGGACACATTTTTGGTGGTCATGTTTTGGCTCATTTTGTATCTTATTATTGTTTGGCTGCTAATTAAGGAAAAAGAAACAATTAAGGGGTCGGAGTCTTCGAGAACAAGTCAATTAAAATTAGTTCAAAAGAAGTTAATTAGCAGCAAAAACAGGTCACTAATTAAGAAAAGGGTTAGAATGAAGCCTGTAGTCATGGTGGTCCTCAAGGACCGGAGTTGGTGACCCCTACTATAAAATGTATTATTACATGTCACACCGAGCCTGACCCGGGTTTAACCGTAATTGCATAGAATTTTGAGTCTGAGCCATGCTTGGGGTTAACTTTGATTCAGGCAGTACCTTTTGACTACACTCCTCTTGTCTCTGTTTCCACTTCTAATAATCCCATTGAGTTATAGGACTAGAAGTGTACACATTCCTGCTAAAAAGTTGCACGAATTTCTTTTGTTTTCCAAAAACATTGATATAAAATGTTTAGAGCAATGCAGGGTCGGTTCCTAAACCTTTTCTCAATGCACCACAGACATTCCATGTATTTGTAACGTATTTGTAGCAAAACCAGGTGTGATAGTGGTACAGTTATAACCACAAATATTAGGTTTTATCAAGGAAAGGTTTGGAAACGGCTAAGCTAACACACTTTGACAGATATACTGTAGTGTCACAGATTTTTATCAAGAAGAATACAGTCAGTAGGTAAGAGTACATCAAACCAGATCTGCAGGATGTTGTGTTCAAGCTGTCCTGAAGACATTTGAAGAACAATCACATCCCTAAGAGACAGAAGGAGATTTAGTGAAGTGCTTGGCTCATCATCCTGCACTGAAGTACACACTTCAGCAATGCAAAGAAGAAGTCCTAGCATAAATGGTCTTATAAGACATATTGCAACTAAAGTGTCATTTTCATACAGAAAGGAGGCAAGCAAAATAGATTGCAGTAAGAGAAAGACTGTACAACATGGAGTGACAACCAGTCATAAAGCAATCAGCCCCCAAATTCAGAATTTTTAAGTTGACAATGATCTCAGAAGAGTATGTTGATACCTCTGAGCAGACTTCTATGAAGCACAGTGGCAGCTTTGTTATGGTCTTCTTGTGCAGTTCAGCCAGGTGACCAGATTAAAATGGATAGAATGATGAATGCTGGGTAATATAAACAGATTTTAATTGATTAGAGTATACCTTTGGGAAAATTACATATTGGTAGAATATCTTCACCTTTCAACAATATAACCATAAACAGTGCAAACACAAATAAGATGTCCTTGAAGTGAAAGTCTACAGATGGATTACTATCACACTGGTCACCTCAGAGACATGAGCTCAGCATGAATGAAACTGCGTGGGATCACATAGACAGGGAAAAAGAACAAAAAACAGCCAATGGCAAAAGAAGAGGTATGGAAATACTGTGTTTAAGCCTTGAAGAATTGACCACATAACTTGGTGGGGGAAAACAAAAAAAACACTGTACAGAAGTGCAACAAAGGGAATACCATACAGAATACAGACTTACACAAAACATTCCTGTAAATTTATCTTCTCAATGTTCATTTGTATTTATTCTAATTTCATGCTTTCAAAAGAAAACAAATACCTACTGCCCAGAAAACTAGCTTTGAAAATAATTTTCTTGAGTGGCCCTTGACTGTTCATATATCCTGAATGGTTTCTTTCACCCTGTGTAAATGTCACTAATTCATGCATCCAGTATGAACAGTGCTGTTTTTCTTGCAGTTTTTGTCTCTTTTGCATGTTAGCCTCCTACATTTTGTTCATATATCTGCACCAGTTCTATTTGGTCCTCCTCCAAAATTTTGAAACAAGGAAAGTAGCAGTGTCATGAACAATAGAGTTATTCAATTAACTTCAATAGAAATTTTACCTCTTAGAGTAATGGACAAGCAATGAATGGGTGAAAGCTCCAGCATAAAGTGTTAGAAAATGTCAGTGCTATGGGAGCATTTCACTTTTGAAGATACTGCAGTTGTTTGCTAAATTAGTGTCCCATCGCAGCACACTATAGCATACTGAAGTGGAAAATAACTAAATAAATAATAATAAAAAAAAAAAAAAGTTTTGAGCCAGTTATGTATTTATATCTGACTACTGCATCATTGATTACATAGTTGGTTTTGCTACTTTCATTGTCATACTTGAAATACTGCCACTGCTTGATCAGTTCTTTGCTTTGTGTCCGTATTTAAAAATATGTTCTGTGTAGGCAGAAGGCAACCATTATGTTTGTTATGCTATATAGCTATATAACTCATTTAATGAAAATGGAGAAACAGTCAACAGCAATGTTACCTTTAAGTACTGTGTTGGCTTGAGCAAATATTGTCAGTTATATTACCTTGTGAGCATTATTTAATACCAGAAAATAGCTGTCAACTGATGGTCTTCATCCCAACTGATAGAACTTAAGAGAATCAGCAGAGAAGAATGGCAGAAAATCCCCAAATCCAGGTGTGAAAAGCTTCTTGCATTGGACCCATGAAGACTATAGACTGGAATGGCTGCAAAAGGGGCTTCAACTAAGTACTAAGTAAAGAGTTTGAATGAGAGATAGAGATAGAGTTACCCATTCATATATAATGATCTGAAATCTGTACATTACAGAATACACATGAAAATGGATTTATTATAGCAGCATGTTCATTTAAACTGTTTGGGCACATACAATTAATTTATTCTTTCATTAATCTCAATAGGTATTCTGCATTTTGTTCATGCCTGGAAGTTTTTTTTAATAGCATGTTACATGCACTTAAAATTGCCACAACCCTGTATTTGTATCAGAGTCTAAAATCAGAGTTACATTCTCCATTTATAAAAGTAAGTAACTGCTGGCTAGACATGCAGTTATGTTTTTAACAAGTAATATTTATCATTCATCCATTCATTCATAAATCAGCTGATTTCATAGAAGGAGGATATGGGGGGTCAATATTAAAGGAGGGGGCTTGTTGTTGACCTACAAATTTTTCAATGAATGCCACAAGTCATTTTAATAAACACTGTTTGTGCACGTCTTTGTATTTTTGTCTTTGAACATTTTACAGACAGTGATATTTCCTGCTGTGCTGTCTTCAGTTACATTTTAAATTTAGTTGTAAATGAAAAATAGAAAAAACAAAAAACATCTTTTAGACTATTGTAATTGTTTTCTGTTTCAATGGTTAAAACTTACTTCAGCCTTTAGGGCTTTCTTCTTTAAATTTTGGTTACTTGTTTCACTGTGTTTCACAAACCAATTATAAGTGATGTTTGCAAAGGGTCGGCATAAGACAAACTAATTTGGACATTTAATGTTAATTTTTGAAGAATTCACCCAATGGCTTTTCATGCCAAGTTTTAACAACTGATTACTTAGAGGGGGGCTGTTGTGCCATCCCTTCTTTGTAAGCTTTTAGTGGCAGGATTGCAGGATTATATTACTTGCTTATGTACAGAAAAAGTGTGTTGAAGTGTAAAGTTCTGCACACCTCATAGAGAGTGCTAGCCAACAGTGGGCTACCAGCAATTGTTGTATTAAAAAAAAAAAAAACAGATTTCGGTTTCTACCAATTTTAATTTTAAGTATACTTAAATTAATATTAAATTTAAATTAATCACTCAGCTTTCAGTTTAATTTTTATTCAGTTTACCAAAATGCTTTTAAGTCATTCTAATTACAGTAACATAATGTTGAAGGAGACTGTTTTCGCTGTGCAGCATGCACTCAGGATCTTCTTTGTGCCCTTTTGTATTTGAGCAGTCCTTGATTTTAAGGCAGGCATCAAAATGGTGAGACACTTATTTTTGACAAATAGGAAATACTGCAGCAGGATCACAGTAATTGCCATGGATGCTATTTTAAATAAGTTTAATGTTTCCGACCTGTTCCTTTGGAGTCCATTTCTTGTGAGCAAGGTCAGACTGAAAGAGGTGTTTTTCTTATTGAAGCTGTTGTCACTCATGCTTGCTCTTCGGATACATCATATAGCACAAGTTACGTGATATCCTGAGTCATGTTTAAGTTCTTAGTCCGGGTAATTGTTATTGGTCCACCAAGACTCATTAGCCAGTGACTGGTCATTTAAAATTAGTGACTTTCAAAAGAGAGTTCAACGTCTAATCTCATTGATGAATTAAATATCCAGAATTATTAAGTGTTATACATGATTTAGTCACTTTTATTTTGGGGGGTTTAAGCCATTTAGTCTGTTGCTGGTGATCATGGAAAGCACTTCTTATACAGTGTATTTCAGGATTTCTACATATGCACAAACTTATTGTGCTGCCAAGGTTTTACTGGTCTGCTTTTCTATGACTTCTTTAATTCCAAGTATAATGACTTAAAGTCTGCGGTGGGTTGGCACCCTGCCCGGGATTGGTTCCTGCCTTGTGCCCTGTGTTGGCTGGGATTGGCTCCAGCAGACCCCCGTGACCCTGTGTTTGGATTCAGCGGGCTGGAAAATGGATGGATGGATGGATGACTTAAAGTTTTTATCAGTCAAGAAATGTGTGCTGTTGTGAGTGTAGTGTAACCAACTGTGACTACTGAACTGCAGACATTTGTTAATAATGTGAAGTCATGAATATTTTCACTATTCCATAGGGATGGTCATTTGAGGCATGATATTTTATCTTTTCTCATCAAAAATCTTTGAAATTACTGTCTTCCTAATTAATAGTGATGTTCTGCATTTCCTTGTAAATGTCAGTCAGTCAGTCATTGTCCAACCCACTATATGCTAACACAGGGTCACGGGGGTCTGCTGGAGCCAATCCCAGCCAGCACAGGGCCCAAGGCAGGAACAAATCCCGGGTAGAGCGCCAGCCCATCGCATTCCTTGTAAATGTGTGATGCCAATATTAAAGTGACCACTTCTAGATAGATGGCAGATAAAAAACAGTCATAGGATGTAGCCATTCTATGGTTTTTGTCATCTGCATGTGATAAGGCATATGTATATTTTTTTGTCTTAAAATAACAAGACACATTTTCATTTACACTTCTCTACCATGTCATTCTCTATTTAAGCTTTCCTAGATTTTTTTCCCCCATTTTGAAAGACTAGCTATCCAAAATACTTATACACAGCATTTTTTTCAATAATTGCATTGTGGTAACTACAGAGTAGCCCGATTATATACAGTACATCATGTGTCAAAGTGCTATAGGTATATTTTTGCAACAAAAGAATTAATGCAAATATTTTGGCTTCTTTAAGCACTAGGCTAACAATACATACTGTAACAAGTAGGGGGTGTTGCTGTACCCCAAAACCTCTGATACAACCACCATGACGCAAGTCCTGTTACTTTAAAATGTTTACTGTTACAAATACCATACAAAAAAGGGCCTGGTTAACAAACGCAATCACAGTGCAATTCTTCTCATTCTGTTGTCCTCTCCTCCAGGCCTTTGTCCGTCTTCTACACCTGACTCCCATTCGCCTTGATGAGGTTGAGTGGCACAGCCCGTTGGATGCACTTCCAGGTCATAATGGATCCTTCAGGACAAACTGGTGGCACCCATACAACCTGTTAAGGCTGCCCAAGTAACTACAATATCCAGCTTGCCTTGCAGGTGTCCACACAGATGGCATCGCAGAGGAAGGCTGCCACCTAGTGTTTTGCGTGAGCATGTAGTTCAACCTGGTTGTCTCCTTGTCTTTCCACTACACTGGCCTCCTGGCAGAGAATAATTTCTCGGACCAATTCTGCTGGCATGCCAGTGCACCCACTGCCACACTGGTATCTTGTGCATGTCTCTTGGTTAAGGCAGAGCAGTCTTCACCCTGTTGCGTTTGTCTTTGAAGAACTGGCCTGTCGTCCAGGTAAGGAGCTTTATCCTACCCCTACTGGGATGCCCACCAATGCGCGCTGTCCATCACAACACATATATGCATTGTAAGTTAAGCTGACAGTTTTGCTTGTACAAGCTCACAATACAAAGATTTTCAAAAAGGTGAAGATTTAATGTTTAAATATTGAAACTGTGATATATATTTGATTGTCACATTCCCAACTCAAAGTTTTGTTTCTCCCCTAAATCCACTACTCACAGTAAGCTCTGTTTCCACAAAGACTGCTTATCTGATAGATTAGGAGGTTTAAAAACTGATTGGTTGAAGTTGGAAAAGTAATATTGAATTCATGGCTTTTTTGGATATGTGTATGCTTATTACCTCACACATTTCTAATTTTTTGTAGTTGCCAAATGCCCTTCTGGCTTTGTAGTGTTTTTGAGAGTGAGCAGAAACAAACAACTTTGGAACACATGGAAATGTACACATATTAACAAATGAAACTGTTATGCACAGCATTCACTATTTGTTGGAAAAACTTCACAAAATGTGCCAGTTCGCTATTGTATTAAATACTGTACCATAGTCCTAGAAGTGCAGATCTTGGGTGATTGTTTATTGTAATATTTGTGGAATAGCCTTGTAAGCAGAGTAAATGAATCTTCGGTATTAAGTTATTAAACTGTTCCCTTTAACTTACTGGCCTGCCCTTGATATTGGGTTCTAAAATACTCTTATTATATTTTCCTTTACGCAACAGTTTTACTGTGCAGGTAAGTAAGTATGTGCGGTACCTCAGTATTAGTCAGATAATACACATCATTTGTGGTCTCTAGAGGGTGCCGTTGAGCCAGCCTTGAATGTTGTCTGTGATGCAAAAACAAACAAAAAGAAATATCTAATCATTTACATGAAAACTTCATTGGATTGATCAGTATGTATGACCAGTACCCTGTTTCAATTAAATTCTATACTTTCTACATGCTAGCTTACTACTGCTTAGTGTGCTGTATATCTTGCCTCAATGTATGCTTTCTCGTAGAGTGAGCTCTGTATGAAGAAATGCATTATACATGAGAGTGCACTGAAGTGAACATCAGCACAGAAAAATTCATTTGCAAGTCAACTTGTGGGCTGCAGCAGAAAATGAGCACAGCTCACAACATTTAGTTAGTAGTCAGTAGTAATCACACCAGTTTTGTCTTGGTAGAGTAATATATTAATGTATATAGAATAATATATTACTCTACTTTCCCCTTTTGTATTATTAATATGTAGCCTTTGTCAGAATGCCTCAAATCTCACAGACTTACAATGGTTTATAAGGTATTGTACCATATAACTTCTCCCCACCTTCCCTTCTACATTTATAACCCCAGGCAATTAGGTGTAGTAAAAGACAAGCAGGATTTAAGTTACAATTTAAATAATGTATTATTAATATTCATAAATAATAACAATAAGCAAAGTACAGGTGAATATTGGCAACCATACAACCTGATAAATACTGATGTGTAGTTTTAGGTGGCACACAGACTTGTAAGTTACTTAAAATGTCTCTAGTTAAGTACTCATTTTTGGTCAGCTTTCTTCAGAACAGGCCCACATGCCTGTCTCAATATGGCTGCCGAGCTATGCTCTTCATTGTGTTGATCTTTTCAGTTCATGGTGTGGAAAATGGTCTTTCATCAAATGGTCAAAGAAAGAGAGAGGGGGTAAAGCAAGCAAATTTATAGGTTTTCTGTCCAGCCCCTACAGCCAATAGGGTGTCAAGGTATTTCAAAGCTTCTGATACAAGCCAATTCCAAACAGCCATACTTCAAACCAATGGGGCAGAGAATGCCTTCACACCTGCCCCCAAAACCATGTGTTAAGGTGAAGCTTGCCAGGTAGGCAGTCTGCCTTTCCTGTGGGGGTTGATTGAGAGAGCCTTGCAGAGAAACAATTACCAAACTTTTTTGAGACACTTCCCCCAACCCTCTCATAAAATTCACTATCCTGACTTAGTCCTAGGGGGTAAACATGAATGCTTCTCACTAATGTAACACTAATATTACATTGCTTTGCCTAAGTTACAAATAAAGATGTACAAAATATGTATCAACTTGTGTGCAAAATTTTACACCACAACACCACCACAACAATAAATTCTGGAGGAAACGATAGTGTTTCCAAAATAAGATTTCCACCACTCCTTTGAAATAAGATGATGCTTCTGTAGCATATGACTGTAGAATATGTACGCTTTGTGCATGCTTGGGGCTTGACTAGTAAGTAACACCACCAGTGTCATTCTGTCAAGCATTAAGATGTTCAGTTATTGTAGTGTATCCCTCACATAGACATTTTGTTGACTATGAGCTCTGTCAGTGACCCTACAGTGGAAACTAAACAATAAGGTGTTAGGTGGGTAAAAAGGCTGTTCAAGGCTGAAAATAAATTATAGGATTGCTTTGCATAGTTAAGTCATTTTACTGTGAGCTTAATTTTTCTAGGTAACTGCTGATGTGAAATTAGTACATTTAATTCTCACTCATCACATTGTCTTTTTTGTACTTTTTATATCCATGCCAACAAAGGAAATTTAATTTGAAGTCTATTGACTGTCCTCATGCTTTTGTAATGTGTAAAAACAGCATGCTTCCTTTCAGCTTTTTGTGCCACAGGAGTTTGTACCATTATTGTTAACTGCTTATAATATGCTTCATAAGGGAATTCTACACGTGTGAAAAAATAGACTGGTTATCCAAAAGCTTGGATGCTTATACGATGAAGGGCATACTATTAATAAGAATTATCATCACATATTTCACACAAGATCAAAGCCTGTGTGGCAAGGGGGTGCCAGAGAGCCCCAAACACAAACACAACAAAACAGTCCCGGGCTCAAATAAATGGTGTTTTATTACACAATAGCTCTTAAATGAAGCACAAAATACAGTTCTATCCTCCAAATCACTTGTCCTTTTACCACTCCACTGCCCCCCTCCCAGCTCCGACTTGCCTGGACAAGGCAGTGCAGTCCCTTTTATTGAAGAACTGGGAGCCCTTTGGAAGCACTTCTGGGTCAGCAGGGCTGCGTTATTGGACTACAATTCCTGTTATTTCCTGTTTGTGTCCAAATGGGCATGGATATTCAGGGCTGCTGCAATCTAGAGTCCTGGGGGATAAAATGGCCCCCTGAGACAGTCCTTTTGTGTCCTTCCCTTCTATCCTGGGCAGGAAAGGTATACTAGGCATCACAGGTCAGGACTCCTGTTCATCTACCAAGGTTCTTCTCTCCTGGTTGGGATGCCAGTCCATCGACATAGGGCCTCCTGTTCGGGTCATTAACCATTCTCTCTCTCGGTTGGGACACCTGTCCATCCGTTTGGGGCTTCCCATCCAGGTAAAGGTTCTTCCCCACTCTTAGTCAGGATGCCTGTCTGTCCCGTGTGGTAGTTACATCTGTCATCAGTTGGCATGGGTAAACACTTTTTTGGAAATTTAGATTTACAATGGTAATGAATTTGGTATCCAAATAAAGAGAAAGAGAAACAGTAAATGGACATGAAGTAGATTTATAAAAATATACTATATATGGAGAAATTAAATAAGTTTTCTTCAAAATCATATTTTAGTTTCACATCAATAAAGCTAAATTTATGATAGTTATTGGCGAGGATAAATTGGCCCTAGTGAGTGTGTGTGTTCACACTGTGACAGACTGGCACCTTGTGCAGGAGTTGTTCCTGCCTCGTGCTTGATATTTGTAGGTGTGAGCTTCAGCTTCCCAGCAACCCCTGCTCAGGATAAACTGGGTTTACCTGGATGACCGAAGATATTCTCTTTGTCAGTATTTGGACTTTAACAGAAAAGAAGAGAAAACAAAGTGAATATCTTTTTAAGATAGGAATAATCTTTAGAAAAAAATAGGTATGCTGGCTAATGAAATGATTATAGACTCCATCCTCAAAAAATACAAGTTTATGTTTAGAGTAAGACTAATGTTACTTGTCCTGCGTTGTAATACATCTACCAGGGTTCTGGCTGAGGAGCGTACATGTTGAGAGCTTCTGGAATATTGTAGATCAGACACCAGTGAATATCAAAGAGCACCTGAAGGATCTTCAGGATTAAGGTGATGTGTTTAACGAAAAATATAACTTAGAAAGAAAAACTAGTTAGGAATAGGTGATGAGGATACTTTGTTGAGCTCATAGACATTACTGACTCATATATTGAATTAATGTACATACCTGTTTATATGACTATACTTAAGTCTTACCGTCATTAAAACAATTGGAAAATGCCTAATCTAGTTAAGTACTTTGTGTTTGATTCACAAATGAGTGAGCCTCCATGGTTTTGCAGGTTTAGAATTGCATTAAACAAGGTTTAGAAACTTCAGCAATCCATAGTGAACTAATTAAAATGTAACTACTTTGAAGTCAACTCTCCAGTCAGTGCTGCGATTAGTGCAATGCAAGTCAATAACAACATATGTGACAGAAGAGGACTGTTTCAGTAGGTGGCACAAAGGGGACACTAGGAGAGATGAAGGTTTAGGACATGTTTACTTGAAGTAGTCGGCAGGCATAGATACATTTAGTTAAATATATTCCTTCAGTTTAGCCTGTTTTAGAGAAAAAAAATGTACTGCCTTTTATCAATTTAAAGAATGAAAAAAAGTATTTAAAAATATTGCTGGCAGTGCAATCATGAACAGCATTGCATATAACATTTTAGTACAATGTACTGCAGAGCCCACAAGTACTTGTTTTTATTGCCTCTGATATCAAAGACTATCTTAAATTAAGACAGATTTTTTCTTTTTAGGCTTTTGCAAAGTACATTATACTTATTTCATATATAAAACGACCTTTCATTTTCACTTTTATTTTATATTTAGTTTGAAGCATAGAGAAGAAAAGCATTTAAAAGTGGATGTCACTAATAACAAAGGTGCTGTAACCACAAGGGGGTGCAAGAGAACCCCAAACTACAGACACAGCAATATCCCACACGTTATACAAATAGAATAACGGGTATTTATTCACTCAAGCACCTTTAAACACAAGCCTCTGTCCAGTAATAAGCCACTGAATCACAATAAATCAGTACAATTCTTCTTCCTTCTCTCATCCACAGAGTGTTACCTGCTGCCTCCCGACTCTGACTTAATGATATGAGGCATCGGGCTCTCTTATATGCCGAAATGTTTCAAGCGTGATGTCATATCCTGCAGGAAGCCCTCCTCTGACAGCGACCTCTCTCGATCCCAAGGGACCCTGACAGGGCTGTGCTTCCAAACACCATCTCCCAAGCACCCCTGCAGGCGTCCCGACTTAGTTCCCATATGAGAACCACTGTGACCTGGCGTATGGGGAATGGAAATCCATCTGTTTTAGTAGAAATCCAGGGTATGAATTTATTTCCTTGTCCTTCTGGCCAGTTTGCTTGCGTTAGCGCTCTGGCATTCCATCCAGGTAATGGTTTCTTCCCCGTGTCATCAGGAATGCCCGTTTTCTTCCAGCAGTGCACATAACAGAACTTTAAAAGAGATCATAATTGACACCCTTACACTTTTTGATGCTTATGTATTGGGTGGGATTTTTCAAACATGTCATCCATCTTGAAGTGGAAGAGTCGCACAAGTCTAAGATAAGCATTTCTCTTACTATTGCACCTTTTACATTTTTTTCACATTTGTATCCAGACTACACCTCCGCATTAAACTGTGTCAGTGTTTCTTATATCACATTTATTTTTTAACAGAATGGACTAAAGCACTATTATTTGCTGTTGGCTGGTACAGTTCTGTGTGCATTTGCGTAAGAAATTGATTTTGTTACTGCATTGTGAAACTATGAATTTCATTACAACACACATTTACATTTAAAAACACTTGTTTACAATTAGAATACTTTTTGTCCAAAGGGGGAATATGGCTTTTTACAGAAATTCAATTAATTAATTATATAAATTAATAAATACATAAATATTATAGCAAACAAATGCACACAAAAATTAATAACAAGAAAGTATATTTCTATCTTGGCTAAAGGCAAAAAAGAGCAGTCACAGTAACAGTGAGGCATTATAAAGGCATATTGCAGTTTTGTTTATTAGTCTGTTCACCCAATTTGCAAACCTGCTTAATCCAATTATAAGATTGGGGTGCAAAGCCTATCCAAGATTAGTTCCCTTCTTGTTCCTGATAGACTGATCCTCAGTGACCCTTAATTAGATTAATCTGATTTACAAATGTTATGCTATAATTTTATTGCATTGTTATTAATACATTAATTATAAAGATTTCTGATTAGAATCATCAGGTGTTTGCATAGTCATTGGCTCCTTATGTTATGCAGAACATATTTTTTGAACTCACAGCAACATACAGAAAAGTAAAAGCAGTTTTTGACTGAATGACCTTTTTATTTCCTATTTGTAATTTTTTCTTATGTCGCTTTTCTTAGAAAAGACAAACTAGCTATACCATTCACTTATTGTTTTTTTGTAAATTCAGATGCATTATAAATTTGCTCTAAGGAAATTCCCTATTAAAATAAAATAAAATAAAATAAAAAAATGGAGATGGACATCTTATGCCAGTTATGAACTTGTCCGACAACTGTGATAGGAAAACCTGAGAAATGAAATGTTTGTTGTGGCACTCACTGCTCAATGCTTTGTCTGTCATTGAACATCCTTTCACATTTACTGTGCGTGAAATTCACACTTCATTATATTTACATATTTTCTTCCATATATATATACTGTATTTGTATAGCACATTTTTCAGTGAATACAAACAACTAGTTGGTAGAGGAATTAATTTCAAGGAGAGCATAATAAAGGATCGCATTATTTGGGCTTTGGAAACATCTCTACTTTGATCTTTTTAAATGCCTTTTCTAATTAGACTCTTTACCCTGCTCTCTCTTTAATGACCTTTGTAGTAAATGTAATAGTAAAATTACATTTTAATCCAGCTTTAACCCAATTTCTTGTTATATCTTTGTTTGAATTACAAAATATTGATTAGGCTGTTGGTGTTATCCTACTGCTTTAGCATTTGTAGCATGATATTAACCTAAAGTTAAACATTTTGAAAGGAGAAACTTCATATGACCTGAAATGTAAATATAGCCAGTTTTCATTCTTCTTACTATTTTGTATTGCATCGTTGTTCCACTATTTGGTATTTTAAGAATCTGCTGTCATGTAAGATGACTTCACTAATGCTAAAAAAGGGGAGAGAGCACCATCTGCTGCATGAGATGTTGTGTTTGTCAGACTCAAGTGGAAAGCGTGGTGTGAGCGATGTGGTGTGAGTGACGACATGACTCCCAGAAAAGGAAGGAGTCAGCTTTTAAACAGAAGAAAGACAGCCTGCGTGCCTAAGCTACAATGCCCAGTATTGCTTTCTAAAAGCCTTGTTTGTCAATATTTTGACCTTATTATTTCTTTTGAATTTTTAAGTTTAAGTTTGTAATTGTTTTACCAAAATAAACCATCAGTTAGTATAAGCACATGATTATATGACACTACAAATGCATATTTACACACCAGTACACTGTGCAGTGCTCATTTTTATTTTCAAAACAGTTTGAGGCACTTTGGACCAGTGGTTAGTGCAGCTGTTTCATAGCTCCCAGAAACTGGGCTAAAATCTCAGTCCAGTCACTGCCTACAGTATGTGCAGTCAGATTCACTTGGAACTCTAAAGTGGCCTCATCTCATACTATATGAATTTTGGTACATGGATGACTCCGGTCCATGTCTAGTTTTCCTTCTTGCTTCTGGGGTCATATTCAGTTCCCAGTGACTCTAAATATGGATTATGCAAATTTTATAAATTGATTGCTGTATTAGAAATGGAACAGTTAAAAAGAAAAAAAAAAGAAATTACATATCTTACACTTGAGACAAGTTAATGATATGGCGGTGGAGGGTTGATTAAACTAAAGCTTATAATCAAAGTTTTTAACACTTTTAAATACCTTTTCTATTGTGGATGTGGATGTGACACAATACTTTAATGTGTATTTGCAGGTAAATTTATGTTTTCAAGGTAAACTAATAATTGTTTGTTCTCATTCTTGCTGCTAATTTGAGGTTTTCTATCTCTGCAGTACAGTATGCTATGTATGTTGTTTTATATTTTAAGATCAAATGTTTTGTAAAAATGCAATTTTTTACTTTTGAAAATTGACCTCATTGTTGTAAATCTGTTGAAAGTCAGAGGTCAGGTCAGGTTAGGATGCATGCACTGGTACAGCCCATTGCTGCACCCACCACAAGACAAAACAGCTCGGGATCCTAGTTGGCAACCCCCGAGGCAGACACGTGGTCCAATCCCACCCTCCGGAAATGACCATCTGTCTGCCGCAGCCAGATGTTACGTGGGCTGTCCTCTTGACGTATTCCAGCCGCTCAGGTCCTCAACAATGATGACATTGAGCCAGATCACGCTCAGGGAAATCGCGCCACATGGCCATAGTGTCGTAACAGACACTTTTTCATGATGCCGGTAAAGTGCCTCATTCGGGACTCCGTGAGCCACCACTCATTCAACACAAATCAAACTAGCGGTACCGAAGAATTCTCCAAAGAGAGACGGTACTGAAGGTGTCCAGTCTTCATTTCCCTAAACTAAACTAATTTATTTCACTGAACTAATTTAATGTATTTTAGGCCTCAAAATCTTGGAAAAGGAAGTGTTTTTAAAACATACTCTAAGTAAAAATGAATAAACCGTACACCCAGGTTAAAATTTTTGGTTCCAAAGTAGTCTGTTGTCCCTTACTGACAAAGTGTTCAAAGTTTTGTTGAGATTGGACCAAAATGGCTGGGGTTAGGTGGTGTACGTGTGAATTTGTATAAAGAACACATACACCTTCATTGAGCTTTATATACAATATACTCCGAGCTTTTATATACATACCAAAGCCAAAGATGTGTATTTAAGGTTATATGGAGGAATTGCAAGTAGTCTGGCGTGAATGAATGTGGGTTTGTGTGTGGTTGTGCTCGATAATATTCTAGAATCTTGTCTTGAGTTGATGTTTGCCTTTTGCACTAGGCTGTGAAGACGGGCTCCAGCACCAATAATCCTGAGCTGGACTAAATGGTCATGGTTATTTGATAAAATAAACCTGAAATACTTGTGCACAACTTTTAAAGTGATGATGTTTATAAATCTCTGTAGAGTGCTGTACCAACTTGATACTGTACAGAAGTGACAAAGCCAAAAGCAGAAACCCAGGTTTTCAGAGTCATTTTCTGTTTCGGGCAGTTTCGTACAAAAAGAGTGTAAATGCTGCGGCCAAATTGTAGATTTTGTTGAGATCTGAAGTAAAAAAAAAAAAAAGATAGGAAATACGACTTTTATACCAAAAGAAAAAACCTAAAACAGTGGCAATTGTTATGAAAATGTTAATGCGCAGATACAATTAAATACACCATAAAATATATAAAAAAACCGTAAGAGTAGATGTGGAATTTGCAAATGTTTGGCCATCATTTTAATTGTAAGGCCTCAAAACTCATTTAGGTCATTAGTCTGGTTTGGCTTAGCTCATTAGGTGTTAGTCTGTTCAAAGGGTTTTTGTGGAGATCAATATAAGATCTGGAAGGCCAAGAAAACTGACAGAACGGTGGAGAAAGGCAAAGTGAAACACTCCTATGATTGCAACCAACCTGTAGGAGGTTTAGCAGAGAAAGGGGTGATGGTTCACTGCGCTACTGTGCAGCGTTATTTACATGGACATGATATTCATGGAAAAGCCATTAGAAGGAAACTTTACCTGTGATCTCATCATAAAACCCATAAATCTTTTTGTAAGCAAGTGCAGTGGACAAATGAGTTTAAAATCGAACTCTCTCAGCAACCACAAAAGATTGGTTTGAGGGAAAAAAAAAAAAAAAAAAGGACCAGCATTTGAAGAAAAACACACCTTACAACTGTTAAGAACAGGGTGGATCTGTTATGCTTTGGGGTTATGTGGCAGCTAGTGACACAAGAAAATCTGAGCGAGTACAGGGAAGAATGAATTCCTCTACGTATGAGCAAAGCCTTTACAGAATAAGCAGCACAATTAATTTATGGAGGTTCTGCCACTTTGAACATATTGATGACTGTGTTTTTTACATGGTTACTATATAAGAGACTGTATTGTAGAAAAATGATTAATGCTGCTTCCTCACCCGTATGGATTCTAGGGTTTGCATTCTGCCCAACAGAGGTCTGTGTAGAGTCTGCATGTTTTTCCCATGTCATCCGGAGTTTTTCACCCCCTAGGTATTTTGATTTTCCTCTGTCTTTCAGCTACATGTGTTAGGGTAATTACCAGATCTAAACTGTACCTGTGTCAATGTGTGTGTGAGTAGGCCAAGCGACAGACTGGAGTCCCATCCAGTGTTGCTTCCCTGCCCACCTTTTAATACTAAATTGGATTTGAGAATGGTATATTATTTTTATCAGCAGCCTGCAGTAGCTTATTGACTTATTCAATAACCTTGATACAAACTAAGCAATGACATCAAGCAGTTATCACTTGTTTTATATGTATTTTCTTTCTTTCTTTTATCCCAAGATTTTATGTTTGCATTTCTCTCTTAAATCATTTAACAATAATGCTGTCATGTATTTAATTGCATATATTATTAATATAATTAATTTTGGTAGTGATTATTCAGGGGAATTGCATTTTGATAAGAACAAATAAAATGAGTGAATATTGTAATTAGAAAGGCATGATTTGAATATTGGAACATTAAAGCAAGTGACATTTTCATTATCTATCCAAATGGTGGTCATGATTTGCATTCTTTTGTTATGAACTCATTTATAATTAGTGTCCTTCATTTATTGAGATGGATGAACCCCTTCTGGTCTTAGATTATAGAATTATGTGTGGCTAATAATAAGTCTCTAACTTGATCCTTTAAAAGCATGGCTTAAACTTGAAAAAGTAAAAGAGTGGCTGACAACGCCATTCTCCTGTAACTAGTGAGTGTGGATGAACACACGTTAATGACACAAAGCATGACTTTAGAATCTAATCAATGAACAATAATGGAATTTCACACTAGGGAGACCATGAAATGGCTTCTCTGTCATGGGAGAATGGCGTAGATTAACCAATCTAGACTCTTTCAAAGTTTTTGTAAATGATAATTTATACCAAATTTGGTTATTCTTTTAGTTTACATTTTCACAGAGCCTGTATTTATGTTAATTTAAGATTCTAACATTTCAATTATCTAAAGTAAATTGATAACAAGACATATAATCATTTCTACAGTACTAAAAATTGATGTGTGCCATGTCTTTTGCTTGCTAATCTCCACTTTTTAACCGATATCCTTTGAGGAATTTACTCATACTAATGTGTTTATATATTTTTTGCAATGTTAGTCTACTAAATTTTATTGTAGTCTAAATCCAAGGAGTGATGACTGGGCTGCTTGCTTGACTGTGTGAATGCCAAGTCTCCTAGTGTGGTATGCTTGTTTTTGATTACAAAAGCCCCTAGTAGTGGATCCACATAGAGCCTCCATTTTGGTGTCTGATCACTGTCTCAACTCTTTCAACCGACACTAAAGTTCATCTGTGAAATTACATCAGGGGTTTTGTTCAAGTATACTCCAAGTTTCTTTACATTTGACTTTTGGGTCTTTAGTTTTCCCTTAGCAGCTGGCTAATGTTCATCCAGTTTTATTTCCTTCCCTGGAGTGGTAGATATATATGAGTTTTTACTAAACCTTATGACAGACATGCGTGCAAACTGTTGAGGTGCCAAGCCCCGGCTTAATAAGTCACATGGCATAATAAACTCCACTTTAAACTACAAATCAAAATACAGTAAGTGTCTGTACACGTCCTTGTTTAGATAGAATTTTTAATATTTTTATTACTGTTAAATATACGCTCATTTTAAAAGTTCAGGTATACCAAATTAAACATTTTTTTTATTTGCACATCTAGTCTGAATGATATTTGTTAACATTAACTTAAATCCACTTAAAAATATTGAAGATAAACTGATGGCTTACCTTTGGATGATACGTGTGACATACCAGCCCATTGCTTGGCTCAGTGAGCCAAATAAAATCTGTTATAATTTTGACATGTAGCCTTATAAAACAGCAAACAGTCAAGTTCCACTTTTGCCATTCCTTGTAATTTGTGCACGTATGTGTGACGCGTCTATTTCCAGTCTTTGAATACTGAAGTGAATCTTCCCTCAGGTTATTTGAAAATTGTCAATGTTGCATCTTTCGACATCCTGTTTTCCAGCCACACACTGTTTTCTCTTGTGTCAATGAGCCCCAAAGCTGTGCGCTTTACCAGCTGTAACAGAAGTTGCAAACTTTAATAGCGATTGAGTTTGCGGCTGGTGAATTTCAGACATATCTATGACCTGGCCAATCATTCGACATTTGTTGACTGGGTGGTACTACTGTGCTGGAAAACCCATGAATAGCAAACCCATTGGTAATGTTAACACAACTAGCGGCTGGGTTTCAGAGGTATCAGAGAAATTCACTGGCACATCAGACTCTTATGTTTTGCACATATGTTTGTTTCCTTTTGCTAATAAATCCTAAAAGCATTTTTTTCCAAATACTGTTCACGTTTCCCTCCTCCAAGACCTACCCCAACAAGTAACTTCAGTAAGTCACTAGTTGATTGCCTTCTTTTAACATCACATGTTTTGAATGCCTGTGACTGGTAACATTTAAAGTCAATCTTATTTTTTTTAAACCTTGTTACGTAGACGTACACCGTATAATCGCAATCCAGATTTGGGCTTTAATATTTTCAAGAGTTAAATGAATGCTTCTTGTGATTTTGCTGTGTAAGTTTATAACTGATATTTTAATCATGGGAGATGTTAATTAAAATTCATGTATGCATTACCTGTATAGGCTAATTGCCATTTGAGGAAAAAAAAAGTTAAAACCTTAGGTAAAAAAAAAAAAAAAAAAAAAAAAAAGAGGTGGGCCAATGATAAATGTAGGTGTGCATGGGTCCACTCAGGCCCTATACTTGTACCACGACTGGTCTCATCCGTCATCCGTAGTCAAAAAACGCCCTTTTCTGCCAAGTTGTCTGGTCAAATGCCTGAACCTGGAAGGGACAGGGCTAGGTGTTATCTCCAGGGGACAGCTGTAGGGGAATCTGGAGATACTGTTAGTGACAGCGCCCCCTCTTTCCATGGCAGGGTATCATTGGGCTTACCTGAGCCTTTCAGGTTATCCCTAACTGCACATGCGTGACAACGTATAAGTGCTATTACTGTATGTATTTGTGCTCAATGGCACAAATTCCTTCTTTAGCTGCCAAAACAATATTGTTGTTCTGCTAAAATATGTACAATTAGTGTTTAATCTTTTTATAGTAAGAAAGGAGATACTAAATGGAAAGAGTTAACACTATAAATATAACAGCATCCACAAGTAATTTTTACTGTACTGTGCACCTGTGACATTCTACTCTCACAAAGTTCCTTCTATCACTTACACATCCGAAGGGAAGAGAAAATATTTTCCAAATGGTTTGCAAACTTGTAATTCTTTTGTTTTTCATTTAATTGCAGCTTTTCTGGGAAAAGCGATTACAAGGTTTAAGCGCATCAGATGTAACCGAACAGATCATTAAAACTATGGATCTTCCCAAAGGTTTACAAGGTGGAGTATTTCTTTCAATAGTTTTCTTTAATGGGCGTACTTTGAGAATGTAATTAAATGGAAGCTATGAGAAGCTGACCTAGTTTTAGGACAACTGAGGGGAATAAATGCAATAAAGTTTTGCTTAAGTTGCATACCTTTTTTTTTTTTACATTTTAAAAAGGTGGAAATAAATGCATTTCTTACAATTACTTTACCATTAAATTACATTCTTTGTTAACCGCTGTATATATATGTTTTAAGCTCTATACAATCGAAAACCCTTTCTTATGCTGTGACACATTCTTCAGAAAGCTCTGACCAGTTTCATATATTCAAGTCTTTCAGTCACAAAATTGGTTCTTCTGGTTGAATTTTCCATTTCATCATGGTAAGCAAGGGAGCTATTCTCTATACAATGTTTTGAGCAAATGCAAATGTTTAAATCAGTGGAGAGTTTCCTTTTTGGACAGTTTTAAGCATTAGGTTTTCTTTATTATCTATTAAAAACCTGTTCCTTTAGGTTTTCTAAATTATGCCTCCCTCCCTATCTTGGCATAGCAAGGGATCATGAAAGAGTATTAGACAGCCCTCATAAATCATCTCCATCTGGTGTGAATAAGAGGGAGTGGCACATGATCAATCACAGATGGCAAAGCCACTGTAATGACAGACATAACCCTCAGACTCCTGCTGCTTAGACTCCCTTTTCTTTGCCCTTTCCACTGTCTGCATCAACTGTCATGTCAACTCTCATGCAGCTCTGCCTTTTCAAAATGCTGCGGATGTTTCTTATTCCTGCCCTGACAAAGACTCCCTCTGATTCTCTTAATGTCCAGAGCTGAAGGAGGCATCTAATCTTTACTTACTGACACTATGATTCCCTGCCCGATATCTTGCAGTTGTACAGTGCATCCAGAAAGTATTTACAGCACATCACTTTTTCCACATTTTGTTATGTTACAGCCTTATTCCAAAATGGATTAAATTCATTTTTTCCTCAGAATTCTACACACAACACCCCATAATGACAATGTGAAAAAAGTTTACTTGAGATTTTTGCAAATTTATTAAAAATAAAAAAATTGAGAAAGCACATATACGTAAGTATTCACAGCCTTTGCCATGAAGCTCAAAATTGAGCTCAGGTGTATCCTGTTTCCCCTGATCATCCTTGAGATGTTTCTGCAGCTTAATTGGAGTCCACCTGTGGTAAATTCAGTTGATTGGACAGGATTTGGAAAGGCACACACCTGTCTATATAAGGTCCCACTGCTGACAGTTCATGTCAGAGCACAAACCAAGCATGAAGTCAAAGGAATTGTCTGTAGACCTCCGGGACAGGATTGTCTCGAGGCACAAATCTGGGGAAGGTTACAGAAAAATGCTGCTTTGAAGGTCCCAATGAGCACAGTGGCCTCCATCATCCGTAAGTGGAAGAATTTCGAAACCACTAGGACTCTTCCTAGAGCCGGCCGGCCATCTAAACTGAGCGATCGGGGGGGCGGGGGGAGGGCCTTAGTCAGGGAGGTGACCAAGAACCCAATGATCACTCTGTCAGAGCTCCAGAGGTCTTCTGTGGAGAGAGGTCCTTCCAGAAGGACAACCATCTCTGCAGCAATCCACCAATCAGGTCTGTATGGTAGAGTGGCCCAACGGAAGCCACTCCTTAGTAAAAGGCACATGGCAGCCCGCCTGGAGTTTTCGAAAAGGTACCTGAAGGACTCTCAGACCATGAGAAACAAAATTCTCTGGTCTGATGAGACAAAGATTGAACTCTTTGGTGTGAATGCCAGGCATCACATTTGGAGGAAACCAGGCACCGCTCATCACCAGGCCAATACCATCCCTACAGTGAAGCATGGTGGTGGCAGCATCATGCTGTGGGGATGTTTTTCAGTGGCAGGAACTGGGAGACTAGTCAGGATAAAGGGAAAGATGACTGCAGCAATGTACAGAGACATCCTGGATGAAAACCTGCTCCAGAGCACTCTTGACCTAAGACTGGGGCGACGGTTCATCTTTCAGCAGGACAACGACCCTAAGCACACAGCCAAGATATCAAAGGAGTGGCTTCAGGACAACTCTGTGAATGTCCTTGAGTGGCCCAGCCAGAGCCCAGACTTGAATCCGATTGAACATTTCTGGAGAGATCTTAAAATGGCTGTGCACCGACGCTTCCCATCCAACCTGATGGAGCTTGAGAGGTGCTGCAAAGAGGAATGGGCGAAACTGGCCAAGGATAGGTGTGCCAAGCTTGTGGCATCATATTCAAAAAGACTTGAGGCTGTAATTGCTGCTGCTAAAAGGTGCATCGACAAAGTATTGAGCAAAGGCTGTGAATACTTATGTACATGTGATTTCTAAGTTTTTTTATTTTTAATTTGCAAAAACCTCAAGTAAACTTTTTTCACGTTGTCATTATGTGGTATTGTGTGTAGAATTCTGAGGAAAAAAATGAATTTAATCCATTTTGGAATAAGGTTGTAACATAACAAAATGTGGAAAAAGTGATATGCTGTGAATACTTTCCGGATGCACTGTAGATAAAGATAGAAGTCAAAGGCAGCGAACGAAGATTAGAAATGATGTAGCAGTAATAACCTTTTACAAAGTACGTACTGTGAAAGGTACAATACAAAATAAAGTACAATAAAGTCATTAATTAAAAGATTTGTCGTTATCCCAGACAGTTGGTAGACTTTTTGACTGAGGTGTTTGTGGATATATTTTAAGAGGCACTTCCTAAAAATACATTCTCTTATTTCCTAAAGCCTTTACCAATTGCTTATTCTTTCCACATTGGAACAGCTTAGCTATTAGCCATACAGTGGGGCTTGATGGACTGAATGGTCTCCTCTTGTTTGTCAAATATCTTATGATTCCTCATACACATCTCAAAATAGGCAATAGAAGTAACTGAATGGAAATTAGATTTGACATTTAATGCACACCCACTTTGGTTCAACATGGAAACAATTGGATCATCTCGTATTCGAATGAGTTTGTGTCAGTTCCACTCTGTCCAGGTGATTGGTTTTGGTGGAAAAAAATGTCCCAAAGACTTGATGAATTTCTGAAATGTTAGACATTAAATCTATAAACAATAAGACATGTTTGGATATGTTTCTCATTATCCTTATTCCAATATCTAATATATAAAGCAGAGTCGATGTGTGTATGTATGTTTGTTTGTCTGCCATACAAATCTGCACCGAGCATCCGATCGGCACCAAACTGGGGATGGGGCTCCTTTGTGACCAGCAGAAGGTCATGGGGTATGTTTGGTTGGGAAAAAATGTTCGTGGTGAACCGCAGGGTACCTTTTCACCAACAACATTCGGCACACGTCCCCGTACTTATCATCGACAAGAAGGCCGCAAGTTTCAGCAGATGTTCACGGCGGTGCCATCTAGCTGCACGTTTGGTCCCTGTGCATCACTCTTTACCCATGTTTCTTTAAATTGCCAAGAGATGGTGCAAGTGTCCAAGTATGAGAAGGCCGACTGCTTTGATCGAGTGAAGGGGAACTGTCATATGGATGTAAAACTTGAACGACCCAGTTCGTGTGACCGGATGACAGACCCGCGTTTCCGCGGGTCACACTCCCGCACACACTGATAGTGCTGTATTTCATTCACCAACGTCCGTTATATGCAAGCCCGTTTGAACAGAGACTCGCCTTAAAAAGACAGCATCCTTCCCCCACCATTTTCCCCAAATGCAGCACCAGCAGTATGTAACTTCTCTCTGTAGTTACCATCGCCAACGTCTGTTAGATGGCATCATGATTCAACACAGACACTCCTTACAAACAGAGCACCCCTCCCCACCATTTTTCCCAGTACGGTTTCAGTGCTACTCTTTCTCACTGGCTTTCCGTATTTGAGGTGCTATTTGCTCGCTTTCTGACTCACAGTACGATTTCAGTGTTGCTCTTTCTGACTGACTGGTGCTATTTGTTCGCTTTCCGATGTATTGTAAATAATGTAAATTCATCTCACTGTGGTGCTTATTCCGCACGTAATACCATGTAACACATTATAATTGTCCTGCTTTTCACTAATATACCCATGCCACCGAAGAAAAACACATAGAATTGGAAGGTCCACTTCAGATGCCACAAGAAAGTCTATTTCAAGGACGTCTGAAACGCCACAGCAGACAGAATCCAGAGTGGAGGAACTTACAATAAAATGTCAACCAGAAAGCGGTTTGTTCTTTTTCTGTGTTCTGTTTCTTTCATTTGGGAAATTCACCGGCTATAGATTCACGGGCAACGCCGGGTACTCCCGCTGTTATTTATAAAAATTAGTCCAATACATGATTTAGGTTCCTTAAATGCTCCTTCTTCCCTGTTTCTCTCTGTAAGTCGGGGCATCATGGAAAGTTTTAATTTATATAAAAGACACAGTGCTTGACCATCAGCTCTGTCTTGGTTTTTAGTTTGCCTCTGGATATTTATGTTCAATATGAGGCTTGTCTCTCAGCTTGACATTTTCTTGCCATGAAGTAATGTGTTATTCCTAGTTCAAATAAAATACAATAATGTGTGTATAAATGAATGCTAAATCTATGTATAAATATATAACAAAAAATCAATCAATATTGATAAATAAAATTGCATCTGCATAACTATTTAATGTATAATTTACAGTGATACGCTGATTGTTGTTTACTACAACAAGGCATTTATTTATTTGCTTCTGTGTTTAACTGACGTTCTGTTCTGTTACATGAAGTTACATGAAGCACCCTGTGTTGCCTGAGGTTCAGTTGTAATTCTGGTAACTGAGACAAGGCCTTGACAGACATGCTGCCTTAAGTAGCTTGTTGTGAATATGTCACTGTAATTTATTGGCTGATGGGTGTGCCATATGACAAACAAAGCATCACATTAAATTTTTTGTATTATTCATGATTTTTTACACTATAATTGCTACAGAATGCAAATATGTAATTCATTATGAAAGTGACCAACTTCATAATGAAATTAATCTGTGTTTTTTCTCCATATCTTAGCTGCAATCTACTTTGTTTTCGGTCTTTGCTAAATACAATACTGTAAACAATTTCATATCAGTTGTAAAAGGCGCTGTATTCGTGCCTGACCCGACACAGACTGAAACAGAGGCAAGTGTAAAAGCAACCAATACTTTTATTCTTCTTCACCTGTGGGGCATATCTTCCCCCGTGTCCTACAGGCAGTACACAATCCCTTCAACCAAGCACAACAACTCTTCTTCCTCCACCACTCCACCCAGGCAACCTCGAAGTGCTCCAGGTGGTTGATTGCCGAGTTCCGGCTGCACTTCTGGGTGTGGTGAAAACACTGCCCATAAGGGCTCAAGTGTCCCAGCTGCAGCACCCCCTGGTGGCGCCTGCGGGACCCAACAGGGCTGCACCAAACTCCAATTCCCATGGAGCCCTGCGGGAAACCGAGGCACCGCTCCAGCCCAGGGGGGTGCCATCTAGCGTCCAGGGGGAGGTATTGAAAAGTCCATGGTTGCTCCCCCTGAACATATACTGAAGGGGCGTCCCGGCTCGGCATGGACTCTGGCTGTCCGCCACACAGTTTATTATTATTACCACCATTTTTTTTTTTTTTTTTAACAGATGTATTGAAAAATTATATCACACACAATTATTGCCAAATTATTTGAGTAAAGCAGGTCTGTTAACCAGAAAACGCAAGGCATTTGCTAAAAGTAAAAAAAAAAAAAAGTGACAGGCCTTTCTATAACAGAATTATGAGACAAAATATTCACATCTACGAGAATCCTTCAGTAAAAAAAAATAAGCTAAATGAAAAATACATTTCTAAAAATTGGCTGGTGAGCAGAATCTATGGGCCATTTTGTTTACGTGTATACAGTGCGTTTTCAGTAGAATGCTCAGCGGATGAAAATGGATACACTTATTACAATAGCGTAAGGCTTTCTAAACTGTCGCCATAAAGGTAAGGCTTTAATTTTACTGTCTGCTTTACAAAAAATAAAAAATAAAATTTTCAATTTAAATTTCCACTTTCAATACAGAAAAAACAAATGTGCCATAGGGCTTTTAAATTAGCCAAAATAAGATTGGAATGTTCAAATCAAAAATTAGTCAATACTTTAATATCTTCAAATACATCAAATATATATCTATTTAAAATATACATAACAAAGTTTGTACTTTATGTGCTTTTTTAAATTATTTGTATTATTAATATTTTACATTTTTGCTCACAATACACTTGAAAAGCATGAAATGCTCACAGGTAAAAGCAGCAGCCTTGAAATGAATGCGACACTTGAAAACCCAGACCTTCATAAAATGTGCTTGTTTGTGCACACAAGGTGATCTAATCAAACAGAAAGCAAAACAGGGTGTAGCTGAAACTCTCTTTGAACCTGAAATGCACATAAGTAGTAATTATTTAATACACAAATATAATTAGTAGTCTTAAAATAAAAAAAAGCTGGTGGATGGAAGATAGGGCATGTGGGATACTTAGCAGCATGGGATGTATTTTGAGGTTTGCTTGCAGAAGCTGGTGGACAAGCAATAAAGTGCACCATTAAACTAAACTCAGTTTCTTTATTGTATTTAATGAGAACGAAATCAAGTTTTTGTTTGCTGTAATGGATGCTTAATTGTTCTGGCATAAAACAGCAGTAAGTTAAAGCTCACAGGTTTAAAAGCGAACCAGAATAGAATCAGGACATCAGCGATACTTTTAGGGTGCAGAGAAGGTATTTGAAAACTTATTCTCAGCATAATGACCGAGCCAAGCAGTCAAAAAAAAACAAAAAACAAATAGAGTGAATAAGAAGAGAAAAAAATTTAGTTGAAAAACAAACTAGAGGTCAAAACTTGAAGACAAAAAGGAGAGGGATGAAAAACAAATTGAAAATCAAAAATATAAGTCAAGGAACAAAATAATTTCAAGAGCAAAAGTCAAACATAGAGCGAATTGCAAATTATAGTATTTCATCCAAATCTCAGCTACAAAATGGCCAGCAAGACGACCTTTTAACCCTTCCCCAATGATCCTTTGATGTCGTGACCCTGGAGGCCACACCCCTAGCAACTAGGACCTGGATCATAACAACGGAATCCACAAAATGGTGGCACTTATGTCAGAACAAAATGGCTTCCGAAAAAACATTTAATAAAATGTAACTTTTAAATGAGGGCTTTGAACAATAAAATAAATACAGAATTGAATCCCCAGAGTATAAAACACCCAGAAATGACACCAAAATTATTTTTACACCACATGGAAAGCGCAGAATTTTTATTGAAACTTCAATTCAAACACTTAGTATAACAGTACCCAATAGCTTACAAATGACAAAGTACATTTATACAGTGAGAAGTACAGTATTTGTAAATGGGATTTTCATGCTTTAGTATTGAGAACAGTCCCTCAATTTTGTGTTTGGTTTGTGAAGAACACAGAAGCATTAAAACATGTATAGAAACACATCATAAAAAATGTGAATAAAACTGTCTTACCCTTACAAAAGTGAAATACATTTTAAATATATATTTTTAAAAATATATTTCTACCAGCATGAATATATTCTAAAATATACTACAATATACTTCAAGAATAAATACAGTAGAAGATCAGGAAAATCTACTGTAAAATATGTAAATTATTGCCATTTCTTCAACATCCTCACAGATATGCAGGTTAAGTTAAGTGGTACATCTCTATCGCCTCCAGTGTGAGTCAAAGAGGGACTGAGTACGTGTTTTCCCTGTGATGCACTGGCACCCTGCCCAGAGCTTTTTCCTGCTTACTGCTCAGGGCTGCCCAGAAAGATTCAGGCCCTTCTGTGAACTTGAATTAGACTGTGTGGGTTTTCAAATGTATGGGCTGTGTTTATGTTTAGGTTTTGAATAATTTCACCAATTCACAGTTGTAATATACATGTCAATTTAAGGAAATGCGCAGTCCATGTATAATGTCTGTAGTTTTGTGCAGCAGCTGCATCATTTAATGTCATACTGTAATGTTTCCAATAAATTTGTCTACACATGCCTATGCAATGGGAAGAAATATGTGATTTGTAATTAAACTAACGGAGGATGGAACAACATAAAAAACTAATTGTCAGTATTTGAAAATAGCAGGAAGCACTCATTTAATCAATGCAGCGTTGTTATTCATTACATGTTTTGACAAATATGGAACTCACCCCCACAACATTCAGTATAAGACATCAACAAGATTCCAGTCCATTGTAAAGCCCTCTGATGCATACCCCGCTTTTACTTTTGCACACTGTCTTAGTTTGGTTGAAAGTGAATAATATCAAGAATAGTTTTCAACTACCGTGAAATTCTTTTTTAGTGATTCATTGCAGACTCTTCAAATTTAAGTCCACATAACCAGTTTTGAGATTCATGTATTCAGTTAGCCATTTGAGCTATAATAAAATGAGTAAATTAAATGTATAACGTAATTATGCTGGATTTATAACTGATTCTCTTTATGCTGCAATACTCTTATTATTTTACACTGTACTAGCCACAGTACCCATCGAAGACAGGTAATAAGAATAAATACAAAATATTTGCTGTCCCTTGCCCTATGTGTACCTTCAGTGCCTTTCCTCTATATTTGTGTGTGTGAACGTCACTTGAGACTTTTGTCATTGTTTTTAAGGCACCTTTCTCATCTCCTGTCTGGTTTTATACTTGCCGTGTTTGAAGGAGACACTGTCTACATACTTCATATGCCTATACATGTCCTTGTGCATTTCACATTTGTGGTTCCTCTTTCGTTGCATCACCAAAGCTAAACTGATAAATCACATTGCTCGAATGGACTGGACACAAAGACCTTAGTGTTTTATTATATAGTAGGAGGTAGATAGTGCTTTTACATTGTAAAGCATGTCATGTATTTACAACAACAACAACAACATTTATTTATATAGCACGTTTTCATACAAAAAATGTACCTCAAAGTGCTTTACAAAATGAAGAATAGAAAAATAGAAGACACAATAAAAAATAAACATAAGTCAACATTAATTAACATAGAATAAGTAAGGTCCGATGGCCAGGGTGGACAGAAAAAAGCAAAAAAAAACTCCAGAGGCTGGAGAAAAAAAATAAAATCTGTAGGGATTCCAGACCAAGAGGCCGCCCAGTCCCCTCTGGGCAATCTACCTAACATAAATCAAAAAGTCCTCTTTGTATTTAGGGTTTTCATGGAAGGACTTGATGATGATGGTCACGTAGACTTCTGGCTTTCAGTCCATCAATGTTGGAGCATCATGATGCTTTGAGTAGGTGGTGGTGGCACAGGCTGCCACCACAAAGAAACCGGGAAAAGAAACAGAAGAGAGAGTATTAAAATATTATATATTATATTATATTATAGTATTAAGAGAGAGTAGGGGTCAGTACGGATTTTGGAGCCACTATGAATAGTTATTATGATGAATTGAACATACAGAGTATCAGTATTAAGTTAAAGTGAATAAACTTTACAATAAAAAAATAAAATAAAAAATAAATTTAAAATAAAAGTTACAATAAACCTCTAAACATAAATAAGATTCCATACTTTGTTTCAATAAAACATGTGTTTTATTTAGTAGTTTTTTTTTGTTTTAGAATAAACAGTAATAATAACAAGCTTTAAATTTATGTAAACTAGATTACAATATCTCAGTTGTGGTAGTTGGCTATTTTGTAATGTAGCTACTGATTGACTTTGTTGTGAATGAAATTACTATTCCAATTAGAATAAATGTTGTCTTCATAATTAGTGCCAGCATTTAAAAATAAATTATCGGTAAGCATTGACCGTATAAAATTTTTCTGACTTAAGTACATTTTTCTCATAAAATTATTTGACATTTTTCTGTATTTCTGAATATGAAGATTTTATTCAGTTATTTTTGATATGGATTAAGAGCTTGGTATCATATAAAATTTATTGATATTTATTTTAATTTTACCTCAAACCAGTTTTGTTTTTTTATGGGTGGCGCCATTTTGTGCACAAGTGCAACCATAAGTTACTAACCAGTGGACCCCAGAGGTCACATTGAGTGACGTCATTGGAGAATCAATATTCAAGCTGGTGCCTCCATTCATTGCCTGGGTATTTGGCTGTGTCAAGAGAGATTTAAAAGTGCTTCAGGTTTTGAATTTCTGGATACAAATGTGTACTGACTTAGATATTTGAATAAGTGCTTGGTTTAGACATTTCTTAGGCTTGTTTTTCTAATTTTGACTTTGCTTGTTTACCTGACTTATGATCCATCTTTTGACCCTTTTCATTTTTGCTTCCATGGCCTGATTGTTTTCCATCTCTTGTTAGAACATTTACTGTCACGGTTTGGTTGGGGTTCTGTACCTGGCTTTAGTTTTATTTACTGTTGCTGGTTTACTTGCTTTATCTTTGTAAATTGTTTTGTTTGTTTTCTGAATAGAGTTGCTTACACTGTTTACTTTTGTTATTGTTTAATTTTGTTTCATTCAGGATCCTAGCTGACGTGCTTGCCTTCACGCTGAGCCAAAAGTAACTGGATGTCTCAGTGCTGCAGATATTGGACTGACTAAGCTGCTATTTAAGGGCGGTGTATGTAAGAGTTTTTTAGGCCTCGGGGTAATTGCTGTGACTCAGACGTATTTTCTTATTCTGTAGCTCCCCTCTTCTCTCTTTCCAACATTTTGGATTAGATTATTTGAAGGTTTACAGAGTAAATTCTGGAATCTTTGCTTTTAGTATTTTGGCCTTTTGTATTGAGGACCTTGTTGTAGTTTGACTTTTTATTGGTTAGCCTTTTCACCCTAAGAGTGTTTTATATTTTGGCATTTTGAATTTTTGCACAATATATTTCATGGCACTTTATTCATAATTTTATTTTGACCTTTATCTTCTAGTTTTATTTACTGTATGTTTTGCAATTTTGGACCTTTTATATTGCTTGGATTTCTTTTTATTGAATTATGGCCTTATTATTTATTTGTCTTATGTGTTACTTGACCTTGATTATATTTTTGCCATTTGAACATCTTTTGAATGGACTTTATTTAACTGAATGTTTAAGTTCATGGTAAATAAATCAGTTAGGTTATTTTTTTATTATTTTTGGTTGCTAATTGTTTCTCTTCCTCTAGTATTTGTGTAATCATAATAATTAGTTATTTTTAATAAATTGTGAGGAACATTGTCCACCTGGGATTTCCTCAGCCTCAAAGGACAGCACAGGTCATTGTCTCCCCCAGATTACTAGATGACAGCCCCCCTTGGTATGCGAAAGTGCCCACTAAATTCCCACAGGGCATCATGGGAACTGGATTTCTTTGACTCAGACCTGTTGGGCCCCATTGATGTTGTCAGGGGGTGCAGACAAAACTTGCAAGTGCTGTTTTGTCAGTCTCCAGCCTAACCCGGAAGAGCTCCTGGGCCAAAATTATGGCGTTTCACATGAAAAAAGCTGACTGTCTCAACTTCGGGAGCCAGAGTCAGGGGGAGTAGGACAATGCTTGCTCAGAGGATTGGAGGTAGAGAGAAAAAGAGAAGAATACAAAGCATTACTGTGTGCTATAGGCCCTACTCGTGATTTTGGTGTTGGAAACAATTCCCTGGAAGAGTTTCCCACGAATTAGAGCCTTTGTTCAGTGCAACTTGTGTCTGAGCCAGTGTGTGTCAGGATTTTGATCAACTGCAGCACCCCCTGGTGGTCACAAAATATAAAAAATATAACAAAACTATAAATAAATCTGTCTGTCCCCAGGTGATCTTCTGCAAACAAATAAAACAAATTTCTTTAGTTCACAACTTAAATCAAGAAATTGTTTTAGCTGTAATGTAAATTACAAGATGATAAAAGACATGTTTGTATATATAAAATAGAATGAAGAGAGTTACTAACATGATGCATGGAAACCACTGATGGTGTTGCTGTTATTACATGTTGTCCTTTTAAGCCCTTACAACCATTTTCAAGAGAATAACCGGAAATTAACCACAATACCGAACAGCTAACAGAATACGTTTAACAAACCTTACCAAATTAGATGGCTACATTAGCATGCATTTCAGAATTTGTCTTGTGCTTATATAAGAAAGCTGTGGTTTCCCAAGCTAACTGAGAATTCAATGAAAACAGGTTAAAACCTATAACCTTCGTATTGCCAGAAAAGGTAAAGATTCTTATTACACTCACCACATATATCTGTCAGACAAGCCACAGAAGAACAGATAAATAGTTTACTCATCTACTTGGGTTTCTTCTGCATGTTACTTTAAGTTTAATACCACACTTGCCCTGTGATAGATGTGATTTATTTAATATTAATATTCTGCTACAGCGACTTCACACAAATAAATGTGCTCTCAGAATGATTTACTTCCCTGTGTCTGTTGCTACGATGATAGGCTCCAGCACCTTCAAACCTCCAAATTGCTTGCAACAGTTCTTGAAAGTTATGGAATACTTTTTTTTATTACATACAAAACATAAAATGACAGAATATTGTTTAAAGAAAGAGACCATCTTGGCTCTTTTTGGTAAGGTATTTTTCAATTACTGAATCATTGTTTTCATCTTTAAAAGTAAGTAAAACTGATTTATTAAAACTAATTGTGTATTTTGCTTTTTTTCTTCTTAGCTGTTGGTCCAGCAAATACAGACCGAACATTGCTCTGTGCGATTGCGAGTGCTCTGCATACCAGCTCTGCACCAATTACAGGACAGCTGTCTGCAGCAGTTGAGAAGAACCCAGCCATATGGCTGAACACATCTCAGCCCCTCTGCCAAGCTTTTACGATCACAGATGATGACATTCGGTAAGATTTAGCAGACCATAAGCATGGAGATAAAAAACGAAGAGATGATCACCCTTTGTTTTTAGGGTTTATCACCAATTGTAATCAGATTTATCACTTTTGAATATTTAGAGATCAGTGGTGTGAACATCTAAAAATATAGCAATTATTGTTTTTGCACTTAAACATCTTGTAATTGTTTGGTTCTTCATTATAGACATTTGTTGCATTAGCTCTGACACAACAAAATCATTTTAAGTTTTTAATGTAATTTATGTCTCAAAAGTTATTTAGAATAGAGTATTAATGGTGTCATGATTAAAGAGTTTTATCAACAGTCCATTTATGGTGGTAATAGTTTTATGCTGTAAGTAAACTAAAAGTATTTTAAACACAACGTGTCTTACATTCCACAGAAGGAAATAGTAAACAACATTTTTGCCAGCATGATTTTATCAGCTTTAGCTTGTTGTAATCCAAACATTTTATAAGTAAAAACTTTACTTTAGGCTTGTAACACTTAGCAGTTATTTATGAGCAATACAGTATATAGGATTTAATGCAGTGATAAATGAGTTTGACAATGGATGGATTGATGGATGAATTTACGGTGCCCTGGGTTGGTAACCACATAGGATAACCATTATATACATAATTGTAGTCATTTTTAAGGCTTGCATTTAAAACAAAATGTATATTGTTATGAGTTGCATTAGATTCAATGCCTTTTTTTATTAAAGGTGATATTAATAAGAGACAATTTTATTGTTTTTAATACATAACTGCAATAGAATATTGTTGGAAATATATGTAATTCCTAAAATATATACTAATCTTTTTCAAACAATGTAGGCTGTATAAGGTGGAGTAATAAACAATTAATTTTGAACTCCTCAGCCATCTTTGGTCATACATGTAACCGTGACAGGAGTTAGTTTCATCTAAAGTGATCTCTGAGACATAATGATAAAGGCAAACACTTTAAAAGCCTCTAAAATGGCACTTACAAGTCCTGTAATGGCTTCTGCAGAATATTGGTATATATCTGTAAATAAGGACGTGACTAATTTAAGTACATTTCTTTTGGAGATCAAAGGGTAAAAGTAAATTATACAGAGGTGTTTTTGTTATTGGGGGAAGTATATTGGCCACTTTTTCAGCAAGTAAGGACACTTTCATTTTGCAGCCCCGTTGTTCAGAACAATTTTTTTTATTTTTCCATTTTTTTTTAGAATGTCACCATTTTTGTGCAGTTCCAGGGAAGAGCTAAAGATTGGCTTTTACCTGATGCCTACCTTATATTTGATAAAGAAGTTGCTCATCTGCCACATTCAGCTTAAAAGCTGAACTGTGCTGTGCCTGCTATAGGAGATTACATTTCCCCGTGTTTCATTTCAGGCATATATAGATTTATATTTCAAACATATTTTCTAAAAGTGAAGGAAGTATCTTTCAGTATCTTCCACCTTTTTTTTCGTAAATGTAGATCATTCAAGCTAGTCTGGATGACAGTACATGAACTATTGTTGTGGACCACTACCTAATTACTAACATCACTACTCTACACAAACTGCTTGTTTGAACTCCTACTGCTGAAATTACATATTCGGAAAGTGATCTTCCTGAAAGACTTTACCTGAACAGCAGGAGGCAGTAAACTGCAGGCTTTCTCTATTTGATTGCTCTAATAATAGAACTACAGAGGCACAAAAGCTCGGCTTCCTTTCTGTCCTAATATAGAAGGTAGAGTGTGCAAGGCTTCAATGTTCTGCATGACAGGAAGAAATCCCATTCCTGATAATCTCTGTCTTTGTGTTAGCTGCATTGTCACACTTGATTGTCTTTTACTGATGCAGTTCAGATATAAAGCCGTATTTTTCCCACATTAAGGCTAATTAATTTTTCAATTATGACTTTTTTTCAGTTGAAGCGTGAAAGGCAAACAATGTCTTCTGTGTATGCTTACTTTGAGAATGGAGTTTGCTTTGCTTTCAGAATTAAAAAAAAAAATCTTCCTTGTTCTGTCAAGATGAGATATTTCAAGGATATTTTGAACAGATTCTGTTATTTATTCTAAAATTTCCTCTTACTATTTGCTTTTCAAAAAGCAAAATGACCCTTATTACTCTAGTGCATTTTCTTTATTATGATTACCGAACATTTTATAATGTACTGTGCCCTCCATAATGTTTCGGACAAAGACATATTGTTCCTTGATTTATTCCTTTACTCCACAGTTTAAAGTACAAATCAAACAAATCAGATGTGATTATAATGTTAGGGACACTGTAATGGTAGGTCTATTAAAGCCGTCATATTTAGCACTTTGTCGCATATCCTTTGCATGCAATGACTGTTTGAAGTCTGTGATTCATAGACATCACCAGGTGCTGAAGATCTTCTCTGGTGATGCTCCACCAATCCTCTAATGTAGCCATCTTCAGCTCCTGCTTGTTTAAGGGGCTTGTCCCATTAAGTTTTCTCTTCAGCATATGGAATCGGATTTAAATCAGGTGACTGACTTGGCCATTCAATAATTTTCCAATTTTTAACTTGGAAGAACACCTGTGTTGCCTTAACAGTATGTTTAGGGTCATTATCTTGCTGTATGATGAAGCGCTTTCCAGTGAATTTTGAGATATTTCTATAAACCTCAGAATTCACTGTGACACCACTGTCAGAAGTTACATCGTCAATGAAGAGAAGTGTGCCAGGACCCGTAGAAACCATACATGCCCATACGTCATAACACCCCATCACCAGGTTTAACAGATGAGGTGGTCTGCTTTGGACCTTGGGTAATTCCTTTTCATCTCCACGCTTTGCTCTTGCCATCACTCTGATGCAGGTTCACCTTTGTCTCGTGTGTCCACAAGACCTTTTTCCAGAATTCTGCAGGCTCTTTTAAGTGTTTTTTTGCAAACTGCAACGTGGCCATCCTGTTTTTGTGGCTAATTAGTGTTTTGCATCTTGTAGTGTGGCCTCTTCTTTGTTTCTATTCATAACGTCTTCTGTGGATAATCATCTCTGACACATACACATCTGCTCCTGAAGGCTGTTTCTGATCTGTCAGACAGGCATTTCCGACTTTTTCTTTATCATAATGAGGATTCTTCTGACATCAGCAGTGGTGGTCTTCCTTGTCCTACCAGTCCTTTTGTGATTACTGAGCTCCCCAATGTGTTCTTTCTTCTTAATGATATTCCAGACAGTTCTAAAGTTTTACCGATGCCACCAATGGTTTTATTCTTGTTTTTCAGCATCATAATGGCTTCTTTGTCTTTCATTGGCACAGCACTTGTCCTCATGTTTCACAATGGCAACTACAGACTCCAAAGAGTAGAAGCAAGCAAAGGTATCTTTTGAAACAGTGAAACCCACCTGAGGAATCAGAAACACCTGTGACGCCAATTGACCCAAACATTATGGTGCCCTGAAATCGGGGGGACCGTGTAGAGAAAGCGTTGTCATCTCTACATGCTGTGACCAAAATGTATGTAAATCCCCTTAAATGAAAGTCTGCAATGTGCATTTTAATCATGTCTGAATTTTTTGATTTATAATTTTAAACTGTGGAGCAGAGGGATAAATCAAGGAAAAAGAGTGTTTCTGTCCCAAACATTATGGAGGCCACTGCAAGTTTGCCACTGTAAACTGGTTCAAGAGCTGCTTTAAGACATTAGGAAATGTCAAGTGGTGTTGTGTTAGAAGACTGAAAATCTTGAACTTAATAGAACAAAGACAAAATTAAAGTTAATAACAAAAGAAAACAAACAAAATTATTTTAAAGAAACAAAGACTCAAAACGGTAAGGGTAGCTATGAGCTGCAGTAAACATTGCAGAGACACTATGAACAGTCAAAGGCCTCTCTCTACATTTGACTAACAGTAATAATAATAATACAATCATACAAGATTATCTCTCACTTTAGCAACCGGATTGCAGAAAAAACATATAACTACTATGGCATCAGAATAGAGCTTGCATAGTCATTGCGATGCAAAATAGATTATAAATATCAAATTGGTGCCTTACAACATAAGCACCAATATACTGTAGTTGATTCTTAGGAGATATGTCAATTCCATTTGTATAAGGATACAAAGACTTGAGTTTTCTATCCATATTGTAAATCTTTTGCCTGGTGATTTAGGCACTAAGTTGTCATTTGCGCATTTGGTTTGCCAGCATTACTTTTTGGCTCTCACTTGGAAAACAATGTGCTGCTGATTGGTATTAACTTTTTTGCCTTTTAATTGCAATTACATGAGCCCAGAAAATAACTAGATAGGCAGATTCATTGTAATTAAAGTTGGAATGTCGAGGTGTTCTTAAATGTGCCTTTTTCCCTCATGATTTACTTATGTAACCTGTTGTTTGATATTTTATTAGATATGATAATTGTAAGTGCAGTACTGGCAATTCTTGAGGCTGCTAGCATTTTACAGCAGGCAACACATGGCACTCATTTGGAAATTATGACCACTAAAGGGAAGGGAGAACTGCTATTAAATTCCAGACTATACAGTGTGCCCCCTGCAGTGCAATATGCAAATGATTTTTGTAATGTAAAGAATCTACAGCTTTGAATTACAACCTTTAACTAGAAATCTTTCAGACAGTTTTTTAAGATGCCTATCAGGCACATTGACACCTTTACTTTTATTTCACTTTCTTCAACACATGAGGCATCTCCTACTATGCAAGAGCTTATTAAAAAACAGTCAAGGCAAAGTCTTGGTTTCTAATGTTCAGACACATTGCAGTATTAGTGATTCCTCAAAGAAAAAGGACAGTGTTATTCTTTCTCTGTAGTGCCATTCTGCAGCACAGTATTGGGTTATAAGAAGAAAAATGCTGAAATTAGTTCAAGTCAGTATATACTGTATTTATCACTGTTTGATAAATGTAAAGTGGAAAGGAAAATTGTGTTTGTAGAAAAAGCACCGCACAGAAGCCAGTGTTGAAAGAGAATAAGAGATTTATGGTGCTCCTAAGGGTTTAACATTTGATTTCTTTCAAAAAGAATATGTATCTGCTGTCTCCCTGATTTAACATCTATTAAAATTCATTACTCTGTGGAAGTTAGCAAGTTTTAGCCATAATCACAGGATCCTGATATTATCAGAGGTAGTTGTTAAGGTTTTTTTTTTTGGAGCAAATAAATAATTGTTTTTGGTTTTCATCTCTTGATTAAGAACAAGAAAAAGCACCTTCAGTGCTGCAGAATCCTGTAAGCTTTAAGCTTTATTGCAATTTATACTTTAAAGAAAGATGAATATTAAATGACACAAGCACCATTTAAGATGCCCTGCCTGTCAAGTTAGTAATTAGATGAATGGAAATAAAAATAGATATTATTTGCACTGTAAAAAGCATGCTTGTATAAATCACAGATTTTGCAGTTTTAGTTGACAAAGTAAATGAAAAATCAGATTAGTGTAGACAGGTTGATTGCCACATAATTAGAAGATAAATTCTGTTCTCTTGATTTTCGTTTCTATGTGTAATACACATTGGCACTCAAAAAAACAGATGGCACTTTTTTACACTCTCCTACAGAGTGTTGGATAAGGTGAGTGGGACAATCATTGCTGACTTGCAAATTTCTTTCACTAGCACTCCATTTTGCTTCCAGCTGGTAAAATATGCAGATGGGATGAAATGTCACATCTTGTAAAGCAGTACTTCTGTTTCTTTAAAAGTCTTACTTCACTTCCATTGTAAATGTTACTTCAGTTTTATGGCTCCTTTTTTTTAAGGAATTATGTTCTTATGTGTTCAGTTTAAGAAGTTGTTTTGGTGAAGACCCCCATCCCACCCCTGCCCACTTTGTTTCATTCAATGCCTGATATTAATTAATTAAAGAACTTACTTATCTACCTATTTATGAATTTATTTAAAGAGTTTCTGTAAAAAGACAGATTTCCCGCTGGGGACAAATAAAGTTCTATCTATCTATCTATTGTGGTAGATAGGGGGCGCTCTCGCTCCCTTGAACCCCTGTCCACGACTCCAAACACCAGAAAAAAGTCCTCAGATTGACTTTATTAAATCTCCACAGTGTACAAAACACCCTCTCCTCCACTATACTCATAAACAAATCACTAATCACAATAATAACCAATCCTCCAGCTCCCAGACGCGTTGCCACCCTTCCACCCAGCTCAGCACGCCGTCTGGGAGCTCCCACAGTCTTTTTATATCTCCTGACCCGGAAGTGTTCCTAGTCCCCAGTCCATGTGACTCTCAATCACTTCTGGGTCAGGTACAAGTTCTTTTCTTCACCCCGGAAGCACATCATTCCTCTTGTCCACGTGTGCTTCCGGAGCGTAGAGAAAATACCCATTACTCCTCCCTGCAGCGTCCCCTAGTGGCCCCCATGGCATCCAGCAGGGCTGTGCATAAAAACTCCATTGTCCATGATGCCCTGCTGGTCTTCTGGGGACCTCCATGCTGCAAGGAGGGCACCACCTGGCGGCTTGGGGGTATTGGCCGGGATAAACGGGCCGCCATTCTCCACACTATCTATCTATCTACAGTGGGTACGGAAAGTATTCAGACCCCCTTCAATTTTTCACTCTTTGTTATATTGCAGCCATTTGCTAAAATCATTTAAATTAATTTTTTCCCTCATTAATGTACACACAGCACCCCATATTGACAGACAAAAAAAAAGAACTTTTGAAATTGTTGCAGATTTATTAAAAAAGAAAAACTGAAATATCACATGGTCCTAAGTATTCAGACCCTTTGCTCAGTATTTAGTAGAAGCACCTTTTTGAGCTAATACAGCCATGAGTCTTCTTGGGAAAGATGCAACAAGTTTTTCACACCTGGATTTGGGGATCCTCTGCCATTCCTCCTTGCAGATCCTCTCCAGTTCTGTCAGGTTGGATGGTAAACGTTGGTGGACAGCCATTTTTAGGTCTCTCCAGAGATGCTCAATTGGATTTAAGTCAGGGCTCTGGCTGGGCCATTCAAGAACAGTCACAGAGTTGTTGTGAAGCCACTCCTTCGTTATTTTAGCTGTGTGCTTAGGGTCATTGTCTTGTTGGAAGGTAGACAGCTGAAGGACTCTGAGATGGTGAGAAATAAGATTCTCTGGTCTGATGAGACCAAGATAGAACTTTTTGGCCTTAATTCTAAGCGGTATGTGTGGAGACAACCAGGCACTGCTCATCACTTGTCCAATACAGTCCCCACAGTGAAGCATGGCGGTGGCAGCATCATGCTGTGGGGGTGTTTTTCAGCTGCAGGGACAGGACGACTGGTTGCAATCGAGGGAAAGATGAATGCGGCCATGTACAGGGATATCCTGGACAAAAACCTTCTCCAGAGTGCTAAGTACCTCAGACTGGGCCGAAGGTTTACCTTCCAACACGAAAATGACCCTAAGCACACAGCTAAAATAACGAAGGAGTGGCTTCACAACAACTCTGTGACTGTTCTTGAATGGCCCAGCCAGAGCCCTGACTTAAACCCAATTGAGCATCTCTGGAGAGACCTAAAAATGGCTGTCCACCAACATTTACCATCCAACCTGACAGAACTGGAGAGGATCTGCAAGGAGGAATGGCGGAGGATCCCCAAATCCAGGTGTGAAAAACTTGTTGCATCTTTCCCAAGAAGACTCATGGCTGTATTAGCTCAAAAAGGTGCTTCTACTAAATACTGAGCAAAGGGTCTGAATACTTAGGACCATGTGATATTTCAGTTTTTCTTTTTTAATAAATCTGCAAAAATTTCAAAAATTCTTTTTTTTTGTCTGTCAATATGGGGTGCTGTGTGTACATTAATGAGGGAAAAAATTAATTTAAATGATTTTAGCAAATGGCTGCAATATAACAAAGAGTGAAAAGTTGAAGGGGGTCTGAATACTTTCCGTATCCACTGTATCTATCTGTCTAAATGACACTTAATGTTCTCTATCTTAATACCTTTTAGGATGACTGTCTAGTTCATTCTGCTTCAGTTTTATGTTCTGTAAATCTAATTACATTGTAAAATCTGGGTGAGGATGGCCCCATGAAGATTCTGTTAACATTAGCGTCTTAAACTGGAGCAATGAAGTCTGAAGTCTGAAGACAAGCTCCTTTTTTTTATTGTGTGTCATTACCTTAGCCTAAATTGCATTGATTAAAGTCAGAGTCAGTAATTTTGTTTTGGTGTTAAGAAACACAGAAAAAGAGGCCACAGTTTTAGTTTTTTATTATTGTAACTAGGGGGCTTTGCCCGCTGCTTGCTTCGCTCGCCAACCCCTTCCCCCCTCCAGTGCTATGTGCCGTTGTGAAGAGTGGGGCTGAATGCACCCCAAGGAGATGCAGCCGTTCCTTCGAAACTCCTTTTAAACGGTGATACAATGGGAAACAAATAACAGTTGTGTTTTTACCTCCTCTTTGCTCGATCAGCTGTTGGCTTGCTGCTGCTGCCGTGCCGCGTGATCTGCATTTTGTGCGGCGCTACGAACGTTTAAAAGCCTGTACAGCACCTGTCCTTTTGTCTCACTGCCTTGTCTCTCTTGTCCCCCAGACATCCTAAAACACTATGTGATCTCTTTTCACTATTCCGTTATTTCACTGTGTAATATTTTCCGTTTGTTTGTGATAATGCAATCTTTTCTGTGATTTTTTTTGAGACTTTTGAATTTTCCTACTTCCATTATCTCTAACCTGCTCTGCATGTGTATCACATGACTTACTTCCAAAGGTTGTAAGTATGATGTGACTTGTCTATCTCGCGGGACGTGAAAGTGTCTCTCTATCTCTCTTCAAAAGATCTCTCTTCCAAATATAGAGAGAGATAATAGAGAGTAATAGAGAGAGATAAATTATACTGTTATTGAAAATAATTTTAAAATCATCACTGTCTTTTATAATGGTTTTTGTCTAAACAGTGTTAAGCGATTGTACAGCTCTTTTTACATCCAGTTTATGAATCCCATTTCCTTTGTGGGGTTGATGTGCTTGATCAACCTTCTCCAAACAGCTCAGTCCTGCTCCTCCTAGCCATTCAAGTCCCCTTTCTTCAGATCTTGTTTTACTTTATCTATCCACCTCCACTTTGGCCTCCCTTGCTTTCCCTTCCCCTGTACTTCCATTCCCATCCCTCTTTTGCCCACATATTCTTTGTCTCTCCTCTTCACATGTCCATACCACTTCAGTCTACTTTCCTGTACTTTCTTAGATATCTGTCCCACTTTTGTTCTACCTCTGACTTTTCATGTGAACAGTTGCTAGATTTCTTAGCAAGATGCATTGATCACAAGAACCAGAAATGATAAAGCCAGAAGTAGTGTCCTTCTAAAGCTAAAAATAACAATGACGAACAATCCTACAAATTTTGCAGAAGCCTTTTATATGAGCTAATAATAAAATATTGATTAAAATTTGCTAAATACATCCAATTGTAAACTTCTAAAACAGAACAAAGACAAAGATGTATACTGTAAATCCAATAGTAGAAATTGGTGAATTTTCTCATAGGGTTTACATACATGTCTGCCTACACTGTCAGGCCTACTTAATTCAGTTTAGAGGTTTGGACTGCCACAGCCTGTACTTGTAGTGTTGGGTACAAGACAGGAAACAACCCCAGAATCGGGGTGCAGACCTTTTCAGGACATACATACTTGCATGCTCACACTTGCACTGGGGCCAATGAACTTAACTTATGCTTTATGTCTTTATGTTGGAGAAAAACTAGATGACAAGGGAATATACAGGCTTTACAATGAGAAGAAACTGGTTTGGGATTTAAATCTGAAATGCTGGACCTTTGAGGAAGGCAATACCAACCATTGCTCTATTCTCAAAAGATTTTAAATCGCAGATTTATTAGAGAAAAGTACTGGTAATAAAAGGTAGTGATAAAATAAAGAAAGATATAATGTGCATGGATTTCACACATCTGAGATGTAGAAACCAACAAAGAATCATAAAGCCTGTATAGAAAACAGATGCTTTTAGTGCCATTTGAGGAAGTTTTGTAGCATATATATAGTAAAGTTTAAATTATTTACATTTGATAACAGTTTAAAATTAATAGGTTTAAAATTTCCACCATTTTTAATTGCTCTTGACCTTGACTTATACAGTGTTTACAAGTGGAGACTATTAGCTACGTCTTGAATATTATTAAAAGGGGAATTCAGTGTTATCTTACAAGTCTTCATTTTTGATAAGATCCCATTAAACAGCACTGCCATAAATAGGAAACATCCGCTTTTTCATTTTTAGGATTTTTTTCCTCAGATCAAAAGAATTCTTCCCCTAGGACTAAGGACCACTTCTGCCACAGTTATTTTCATTTAAACACTTCCAGGTAGCTTTTTTGGAGAAACAGATTTTGAAATTGCTGGATGTATGTAAACACAACACAGACATAAATTATTAATACAGTAAATGTCCTTCCAAGGATTGTCCTTTCCAATAAAGTATCACAGGTGAAGGTTAAAATAAAAAATAAAAATTCCAATAAACAGGTTAGCATCAGTGCTTCTTTCCATATTCACAACCGCACTGCTCACACTTTTCAATCCACCCTGTCGCAGCAGTTGTCCTTCAGCCATAATCTTGACTTTCCTCCTGGTTCTACTCCTCATTCTACCTCATGTCCCCGGCTCACCTTTCTCAGGTCCTGCAGCCAAGCTGAGATGCAGACAGCTGCTGCCCCTTTCTCCATCTCTCATCCCAGCCTCCTCAGGCAGTGCCCTCTGGTGTGCTCAAAGCTGGACCTCCATCGCCCTGCCTCCTGATATCAGTCTAGGACACCTGGAGCACTTAATCACACCTGCCTCTCCAGAATGTTCACATATTCGCAGGGCCACTGACTGCCATGCTGGCTTGTGCCCTCAAATCCAACTCTCTTTCTCTCTTGAACCTTCCACCCTGATCTAGCCACCTCAGGCTCCTTTTAATCCATTGCGAGTGCAGGTGCCTTGATTATGCCACCCAGGATGTCAATAAGAAAACTGGCCTCACCGGTCACATCTGCATGTGCATGTGAATTAGCCAATTTCCTGATTACATACCTTGGGGACACACGGCTACACTATCGTACGCATCTACACTCCCTTAGCCTGAACACACTGTTTATTATTTTAAAAATGCACACTGCCACAAATTGCAGTGTGCTTCATCGCACTCCCACATACAGTTCTGTGAATGAAAATATTGATGAAAATGGTCAGCTGCCTAATGAGGACAGCTACATTTTTAAACATTTAACTGTAAAAATTCACCCGTGAATCCAGCATCAAACATGCTTAATCCTACCAAAGTTTTCTGGGTCTGTAAGATATACTGAAGGCAGGACAAGAACCAACACTGAACATGGCATCATTCTATAGGAAAGCACAACTCACAATTACAAATGATGTTTGTGATTTGGCAATAAAATGAGAGTACCTTGAGAAAAGCTCATGCAGATATGGTGAAAACCTGGCAAGCTCCACAAAGACAGTGACGTGGTGGGCTTTCGGATTATGGAATATATAGTTGTGATATTCACTGCACTACTGTGTAGTCCAGATTTAAAATTAGTATACTTGAGTAACTTTTTAGCTTTCTCCATGATACATGCATCATATAAAGGGCTTTTAAAATTAGAATTCTACATATCCATGTATCTTGCATGGGGCCTTTATCACCCAAAGATTATGCATTGAAAGAGAAGGCTTTTAGGAATATAGTATTTGAAAACAGCTCAACTTGCATTCAAATCATATAATATTGTCTTAATTTAGTTTACATTTATAGTCAAATACATATTATGTACATACAATTATACATGCATACATACATACTCAAACCTCCTTGATCAAAGTTAAATTCACATGAAGTTGGAACCTTCCTCAGCAGGAGTCACAGGGCCTTACACCTTACACTTACACTTACACCTCCTCATGGCAGATTTAGAGTCACCTGCACATCTTTTGGGTATATAGGAGAAATTCACGATACCAGGAGGAAAAAACTGAGGTAAACACAAAAGAGAAAATGACCAGGTACAGAAGTCAAACCCAGAACTTTGGGTCCATGAGAGATCAGCACTAATGACTGCACAATAACTTCTATTACCTCAGGTAACTTACAGGATCATTTTTTATTTCTTTAGAAATCGAACCACAGGTGCCTCAAGTGACCTGTAAAGGTTGAGTCAGAAGAAAGAACTGAATTATGAACCTTGGGTTTAAAGACCAGTGTTATCAATTTTACTTTTTAGAAGACCTTGCCCATTAATAAAGAATGCACAGTTGCCTTATTTTTATTAAGAATAACAGTTTGAACCTGCATTAGCCTTTGTAAGAGATCAAATTAATTTCTTGTTTATTAATTCATTATATCCTTGCAACTACTTAATGGAGTAAACATATTTAGAAACGGAATGATAATACAGTGTAGTATATGAAGAAACAAAGTGTAGCTATACTAGAAAAACATTAAGCCCTTATATGTAACACATATTAATTCTTACCATTTTAACGTCTTGTTCTATCAGTTCAAGAAAATCTCCTTATACTTGCTGAAGGTTTTTTTTGACTCACTGCCCTTCTTAATATCAATCTTAGATACACAGATAGGCAAAAACTTTATTAATCCCAAAGGAAATTGCAAGACATATTACTTCTTATATTCCAGGTCTCGATGTCTCCTGCTAATTCTAACTCATCTGCCTATTTAAAGAAGATCATACAGCATCCTAGACATGCTGGGAGTAAAAAATTAATAAGACAGATAAGACAAGTGTCAACAACTTGCTTCATTTGATACATATTTAATACTCTTTCAGTTCACTATGTAGACAAATTAGCATGTATAGTATATCTGAAGCGCTTATTAGGAAAACTGAGCAAAAGTCCCTATGACTTTGATCGTAATGTACAGTATAAGGACATTTGTTTCCACAAAGCCACAGTTGCAAGTACAAAGTTAAGGGAGCGTGGGTAACATGAAATGGAAATTAGGTTAATTTTAAAAATAAATGATCTCTCTTATTCCCCAGATTTTAGTACAGTCATACTGATTTGTTTATTTAGAAAGTGAATAAATAAAATACAGTGAATACATGATTTGTCATTTTGTCTAATACAAATTATTTTATAAATTATCAACACTATATTATTTACACAAAACATTGATTGGACAGAAGTCTGTGGGCACCCCTCCAAATTACTGAGTTCAGGTGTTTCAGCTGCACCCATTGATAAGAGGCACATAAAATCAAGAAAATAGCCATACAATCTCCATTGGCAAACACTGCCAGTAGAATGGGTCTTAATGAAGAGCTCAGTGACTTTGAGATGGCACAATCCTAGAATTCCACCTTTGCCACATGTTTTGTACAAAAATTTTCTGCTCTGTTAGATATGCCCCAGTCAACTGTAAGTGGCATTATTGTGAAGTGTTAGGGTCGAGGAGCAACAGCACTTTAGCCACGAAGTGTTAAACCACACGAATTCACAGAGCAGCTGTGCATAGTGCATAGTGCTTAAATATCACCTGTCCTGTGTCTCATCACTTACAAAAGAGTTCCAAACTGCCTCTGAAAGAAATGTTAGCAGAAGAACTGTGCATTGTGGCCTCCATGAAACAAATTTCCAGTGCAGACCAACTTCACACAGGCTTAAAATCTCTATGTGCAATGCCAGGCGATGGCTGAAATAGGGTAAAGTATGCAGCCATTGGATTCTAGAGCAGTGAAAACATGCTCTCTGGAGGCATGAAATCTGGCAGTCTGAAGGATGAATCTGGGTTTAGCGGATGCCAGAAGAGCGCTGCCTTGTGGACTGCATAGTGCCTGTTGTAAAGTTTGGTGGAGGATAAAAAGTGGCCGGTGGCTGTTTACTCTTAATGCTACAACATACAAAGATATTTTAGATAAAAGTGAGCTTCCAACTTTGAGGCATTAGTTTGGGAAAGGCCCTTTTCTTTTCCAGCTTGACTGTGCATCCGTGTATAAAGTCAGAGCCACAATGTCATAGTTTGATGAGGTTAGTGTTGAGGAACCTAAGTAGCCCTCAGAGAGCATTGACCGCAGCCCTATGGAACATGTTTTGGGATGAATTAGAACCCTGATTGTGAGCCAGGTCTTTCTCATCCAACATCAGTACCTGACCTCACAAATGCTCTTTTGGCTGAATGGGCACAAAATCCCAAAGACAAAATCTTCCGGATAGCCTTCTCAAAAGAAAGGAGGCTGTTATAGCTATAAAAAGAGGGAAAATCCATATTAATGTCCATGGTTTTGGAATGGGATATCCGAAAAGCTCCTATAGGTCTGATTTGGCTATATACTGTGTATTTAAAGCCTACAGAGAGAAATTGTTTTTTACAGGGAAATGGGAATCATGGTGTGTTATATGCCGAAGCATTGCAGTACATGTCCCATCTATGTTATTTACAGTTCTTTTTTGTTTTAGGAAACAAGAAGAAAAGGTCCATCAGGTAAGGAAGAAGCTGGAAGAAGCACTAATGGCTGATATTTTGGCTCGAGCTGCTGAGTCAACAAAGGATACAAGTTTGCAGATGGATGGCAGAAGAAATACATAGGAACAGGTTTAGGTAAGATGGCCAACTCTTAACCTACTAACCATAATTTGGCGGGAAAGTGATGTCTTGTATTATCTTAAACTAATTCAATGTTTGAGAAATGGTCCAAGATTCTTATTTTTAAGTATTTGCCCAAATTCATTAATGTTATTCTAAACTAATCATGCCATGTCCTTTTTGAATCTTTGCTACTGTTTTAATAAATCTGAGGAAACTACATGAATCTAACCTCTTTTGTCATGAACTTTATGAACTTGACGTTATTATTTGTGTTTTGTTATTTTTATAACTAAAAAGTATGACCAGTTTTTAAACTGCTGTAAAAACAGATTCTTTTTAAATACCCATACAGTGTACAGTGTCAAAGTTAATCCTTTTCACAAAACCTCGAAAAAAGGACCAGTAATATAGGCATTTGGAGTGTTGTTTTATGCTTTTTGAAGGTTGATTATCCTGAATATGAGAATATTTTTGATACCTCATTCTTTAGTAGTGGTCTTAGGTTAAAATGGCTAATTTCAAACATAAGCTTGTGGTGGGTATAGTTGTAGACTATTTTAATTCAGTGATTATGAATATAATGTTATCTTTGATTTTTGATCCTTTACCGGAGTTCTTGCCTTCTACGGACCTTTATCAGAAGATGAAAATGACAAATTTCTATTAAAATTTATAGTATTTACAATTTAAACATTTAAATTGAAACACACATTTTAATATTTTAAATGTCTGATGCAACTATTCTTGTTCATTATGTACTTCTACCTCATGAAGTAAATCATCACAATTCTTATGAATACCCCCTATTCGGACAGCTTACACAAATTTTTTTTTATTTGCCTTTTTAATAGCATAAGCATAAGCATGTTGCTTAGATGATGAAAATGATGTTCAAATTACTCCTAAATTCTTTTCAGAGGTTGCTTTTTGTATTGCAATGTCCCCCATCTGGTATTACTCGTATGATTGACGATCCTTTTGACCACATGAAGCACTTTGCATTTTTCTACATTAAAATGCATTTTCCAAATGCTCACCCAGTTCTGATGATTGTCCAATTCTTTTTAAATTGTTTTTACTGCCTTCTCAGTGCCTGCCATACCTCTATTTTTTATATAATCTGTGTATTTACTAATGATACTGTAATCAATGTCATTAATATAAATCAGAAAAGTAACAGTCCAGTGAGAGATAGTGAGGGACTCCACTGATGACGTCACACCACGTAGAGGATCCACATCTTATCTGTACTCTTTGTGTTCTTCTAGTTAACTAGCCTAAGGTCCAACTTTGTAGGTCACTTCTGATGCCAATAGCTTCTAGTTTCAAATTTTTTCTTTGGTATGGGACTGTATCAAATGATTTTTTAAAGTCTACATAAATTATGTTGTACACATTGCTTTTGTCAACTACTTCAGTAGCCTGCTCAAGAAAAGTTAAGATTGATTGATTGATTTGGCAAGATCTTTCTCTCTTAAATCCGTGCTGTCTTTTATTTAGTATATCATTTTTATATTGGTATTTTTCTCATCTATTCCTTATTATTATTTTCATAATTTTGCAATTTACAGAATAAGACTTATGGGTTGTATCTACCAGGATCCATTTTGTCTCCTTTCTTAAAGATTGGAGTCACATTTAAACTTTCCAGTTCTCAAGTACTTCTTCATTTTGAAGCAAATACTCAAATATGCCAAATAAGGGTTTAGAATATGACGTCTTTTCATTTCAATAAATAGATAAATACTCCCCCTTCCAAATACATACAAGAACTTGTGGCTTGGATAATAGAGAACTGCTGCTGTCAATAACAGGCTTGTAGGTGGCAGTATGATGAGATCAGAACTGCTCAGATTATACCACAGGCTTATATTTAAAGTCATTAACATTTAAATAAAGCAAATCTAGCCTGTAGTGTCTATAAATGGATCATGCTGATAGACACTTGTTTCCTTATTTGAAATCACCAGCATTCCCAATGATTCATCATTAAGATTTTGGTAACAGAGTAAATCGTTTTCTGTTGCTGAGTCAGATATAAATATACTGTTTATATTTTTAAGTATATTTTCAATATAAAACCAATAGACCATTTCTCATTATATGGAGCCACATCTTTGCCTCTTCAGATGAGCTTGCAACATTTATTTTCACTCTAATCTTCACTCTTTCACCCTATCTATCTTTGGATGAGCAGCTCCTCTGATCACAATGAGTGATCACAATGCTGCCAGGTGAATACAGGAGTATTTATTGTACCAAACCATATGTTCCTCAGTATCTTTTACATTCTCAGATATTATATACATCGGTAGACATGACCCTGTGACATCTCTCAGGTTCGCAGCTTGTTGCAACTGTCTTAACAGTCTCATTCTTCTATCTTTATTTTTCAAAAATGTTGAGATCTTGACCGGTGTCATCACATGTTTGGCTTAAAACAAACTGAGGGAAAAAACAGTCATTTGCCATTAACACCGTTTCAGTTTTCTCCTTTGTATTCCTGTTAGAAGCTTCTTAGTCTCGCAGGACCAGACATGAGTCTCTGGGGACAACCTGCTAAAACGTTTGTAGTAAATACCGGCAGAATCTGCCACAGCAAAGGCAACCTGCACAGGGTGTCTTCCTAAAATCCAGACCCCAATTTCTCCAGTCCATGCATTTTAAACGACCGAAGAGCAAAAAAGAAACTAAACAAAAGACCTGATACTGAGAGAAAAATAGGAAGCTGAAATTGCTGTTATCCATTCAGGAACTCATTAGCACAAGGTAACTGAAGCTTAATGACTAAATTGTATGCTGTAATGAGCGCTGCAGCAGAGGAGACAGACTCACATACACACACACTGACCACCGCAGCTACTTGGCTCCACTTTTGAGAAATACTTCTGTCTGCTATGACATCTTTCTATCATTTTGTTATTGCATCACTATATGACATAACAACAACAAACAGATTTTAGAAAAGCATTGTAGTCTATGCATGTACTATGTGTTAAAATGCTGTGGCTGTATTTTGGTAGGGCATGTTTGCATTCTCAAACTGTAATGTTAGTTACTCGTTTAGATGTGCAGCCCCATTGTGCTTTTACTATAGTCGTTAGACAATTTTGTTCATTTGGTTGTTTTGAGCACTGAAATCTGAATCTCCTGGCGCTGTCTGTTATCAACTCTCTGAAAAGCAGTCCTTTTGAGGCGTGTGACACATCATTTACTTCAAATGCATATTTTGCAATCCATATTTTCATGAATATATCTGCCAGTTCTTTCATGCTTTCAATCGTCATAACTAAACAACAGAGATCACACACAGCACCTACGACAACGTATTGTTCATGTTTACTACTCGTCCATTCATTTTTTTGATTGCAAATGTATAATCTGATGTTACAGAAATGTTTATCCTAAGGTTAAGTAAGAAAGGTTATGTATATTTTTAAAGCATGTAATGTGCTTTCTCCACATGCAACACACATTTATACAGTATGTCTACTAGGGTTTTATTATGAGACTTTGTGAGGGCAGACGGTTCATCGTAAACAGAACTTGCTGTCTGTCGGAACTGGTTAAGGAGAGCACTTCTGACCTTTGGAGTTCAAAGTTGCCGTCCATATTTTGAGCACTGCCTTCATAAGAAGTTGGATTGGTTTAGAAATGTGACACTCAGTGAGCCACCTAATTGTTCCCACCTAGTTTTAAGAAAAATTCATTCATCTTAAGCATGGAGATGTTTAGGAGAGATGGCAGTGGCGTTTTTAACCAGATTGTTTAATGGAATCTTGGAAAGTGAGAAGATGCCTGAGGAGTGGAGAAGAAGTGTACTGGTGCCGATATTTAAGAATAAGGGGGATGTGCAGGACTGCAGGACTGCAGTAACTACAGGGGAATAAAATTGATGAGCCACAGTATGAAGTTATGGGAAAGAGTAGTGGAAGCTAGGTTAAGAAGTGAAGTGATGATTAGTGAGCAGCAGTATGGTTTCATGCCAAGAAAGAGCACCACAGATGCAATGTTTGCTCTGAGGATGTTGATGGAGAAGTTTAGAGAAGGCCAGAAGGAGTTGCATTATGTCTTTATGGACCTGTAGAAAGCATATGACAGGGTGCCTCAAGAGAAGCATTCAAGAGAAGGTATTGTATGAGGAAGTCGGGAGTGTCAGAGAAGTATGTAAGAGTTGTACAAGATATGTATGAGGGAAGTGTGACAGTGGTGAGGTCTGCGGTAGAATTGACAGATGCATTCAAGTTGGAGGTGGGTTTACATCAGGGATCAGCTCTGAGCCCTTTATTATTTGCAATACTGGTGGACAGGTTGACAGGCGAAATTAGACAGGAGTCCCCGTGGACTATGATGTTTGCTGATGACATTGTGATCCATAGCGAGAGTGGGGAGCAGGTTGAGGAGACCCTGGAGAGGTGGAGATATGCTCTAGAGAGGAGAGGAATGAAGATCCGTAGGAACAAGACAGAATACATGTGTGTAAATGAGAGGGAGGTCAGAGAAATGGTGAGGATGCAGGAAGTAGAGTAGGCGAAGGTGGATGAGTTTAAATACTTGGGATCAACAGTACAGAGTAATGGGGATTGTGGAAGAGAGGTGAAGAAGAGAGTGCAGGCAGGGTGGAATGGATGGAGAAGAGTTTCAGGAGTGATTTGTGACAGACGGATATCAGCAAGAGTGAAAGGGAAGGTCTACAGGACGGTAGTGAGACCAGCTATGTTATATGGGTTGGAGACGGTGGCACTGACCAGAAAGCAGGAGACAGATCTGGAGGTGGCAGAGTTAAAGATACAAAGATTTGCACTGGGTGTGACGAGGATGGATAGTATTACAAATGAGTACATTAGAGGGTCAGCTCAAGTTGGACGGTTGGGAGACAAAGTCAGAGAGATGAGATTGAGTTTGTTTGGACATGTGCAGAGGAGAGATGCTGGGTATATTGGGAGAAGGATGCTAAGGATAGAGCTGCCAGGGAAGAGGAAAAGAGGAAGGCCTAAGCGAAGGTTTATGGATGTGGTGAGAGAGGACATGCAGGTGATGGGTGTAACAGAACAAGATGCAGAGGACAGAAAGATATGGAAGAAGATGATCCGCTGTGGCAACCTCTAATGGGAGCAGCCAAAAAAAGAAGATTGTCTCAGAACGCATATACAGTATTATATGTTTGGATTCAGCGAGACTAGAGGCTTCCAAATCAGTGTTTGGAAAGTTAAAATCACCCATGATCATTATGTCCTCTAAACAATATGCTACAGATTTACTATCTGTTAAAGTTGCTTAGTGCTAATGATGGAATGGTGTTTACCAAAATTTTAATAACTTATCTCATAAAAAGTGCTAAAGGGCAAACAAAAGAAAAAAAGTAAAGAAACCATTTTAATTTTGTTCATATGCTTGACAATTATGTCCAGTTTTTTTTTTCTGGAACATATTATTTGTGAAATCCCTCTTTAAAAAAAAAACTTGAACCAAAAAAATATATTCTGAAACATTTGTGTCATTTTTTTAACAGTTCATAAATGACTTCTCTGTTGTATTTACGATTTTAAATCAATTTGAGCACACTTAATATTCACCTAGTATTCTTCCCCATTATTTACTTTTAATTATTAGCAGCGGAATGTTAAAGTGCAAAAAAGTAAATGGGCTCAGCTTGTCTCACTACTTATAATTTCTTGTAGTAGCTGTGGGGCATCTAGTATGTGTGTTAAATTGAGGTCAAAATGATAAAATCCAAATTAACTTCAAAATTGAAGGCTACCATTTATAATACGTTTCTTTGGGATGTTGTTATTGACTCATGTAAGGCAGTAATTCTCGATTAGTGACTTTCTAACTGGGGTTTGTGGAGACTTTCCTGGAGGTCTTCATAATAATAATGTGGTTAGCAATTTACCTCTACACATTTACATTCTTATTGGGTAAAGCTTTACCTCAGGTGCTGTTATAGTGAACATAAAAACAATGCACTTTTGCATGAAATAACAAATAATGGTTAGAGTCAGATTTCATTTCTTTATATATAAGTTTCTTTTCACAACTTCTTAAAAACAAAAGTTTCCATTGAGGAATATACAGTACACGGTATTATAAATATTATGTCTAGTGCAACAGTAATAAAACTGAATGATTTTCATAAAACTATGCTAATATTGTACTATACTATATTTAACTGGCTTGTTTCTCAAATTGGTGGCATTTGGTGCAAAACTTTTCAAAAAAATATATTGCCTTTGTAATAGCAGTAACGTGTGTAAAACAAGTTGTAGTTTTTTGGGTGATCCGTAGTATTAGTCTAAATATTGAACATGCTTTTTGCCACACACCCAGTATACTTAACATTAGAGGTTGGAGAGCAGTAATCATATTTGTTAATGTTGGAAATGTTTTAGCCATTAGAAAAGTTCTATAGCAGGGGTCTCCAACTCCAGTCCTGGAGAGCTACTGTGGCTGCAGGTTTTCATTCTAACCCTTTTCTTAATTAGTGAAAGAATTTGCTGCTAATTAACGCTTTGCCTTATTTTTAATTGATGCACAACTTAAGACTCAGGCCCCTTAATTATTTATTTTTTCCTTAATTAGTAACCAAACAATATTAAGACACAAAATAAACCAGCACATAAACAACAACCTGCACCCATCACACAATAACTGAAAATCAAGAAAGGTGAAAGCATCAATAAAGGTGATCAGCTCAGGTCCAGAAAACATTTTGACAGCGCTCTTAAAAAAGAAAATCAACAGTTTTGGAAATGTCTACCATGGCAGAATGAGCACCATAGAACTAAATAACAGGTTTAATTAGCAATGAGAATTGGCTTCAAATTAAGAAACTGAATGAAGTGAAGTTGGTTGGAATTTGAGGCCCCAACTTAGGTGGTCATCTGTTGGGTCACTTCACATAAAATTTATGTTTAGGTGCCGTTTAAGGAAAAAAGAATCAATTCAGCAGTCAGAGTCTCAAGAAAAGTACATTAAAATAAAGGGAAATAGTTAATTAGCAGCAAAAAGGTCAATAATTAAGAAAAGAGTTAGAATGAAAACTTGCAGCCACAGTAGTTCTCCAGGACTGGAACAGGAGACTCCCGATAGTTACATTAAATTTTGCGAAATACCTATAGATATTTGGAATAAATTGTGTTACCAAGTAGTGTAGCTGATATTTTTATTTTGGGCACCATCAGTTCTTATCTTGACAATATTTTACAAAGGTTGGGTAAAGAATGATCAACAAGCTATTGTGGCGGTGACTGAAACCCTAAACCAGCCAGGATGCCCAGAGTGTGGGAGGACTGGGAAAGAGAGTATGTTTAGGACAGACAGACAGCCCACCTTGGTTTCCAGCAGGGAGCATGGACCTTTCCGGGGACTTAATTGGCCACACTTCCACCACACCCGGAAGTGTCGTCGTAAGAAGCTCATTGGGCACCTGGAGTCCTTCTGGGTGTCCTATAAAGGGAGCCAGTCCCCACCATTCAATGGCCAGAGTCAGGAGGAAGAGGACAAAGCTTGAGGAGGAGTGGAGGCAAGAAGAGACTGACCTGAGTGTGGTGATTTGTGCACTGTACTGTGGGGAGCAGGGTGAAAACCTGTCTCCTGCCTATCCAGGTTGGCTTTCATACTATATAGGACCAAATCGCCCGTTCTAAGACTGTTCTTATATGCATATATTAAAGAGGGAATGAAGACCTAGTTGACACCGAGGCTTGACTCTTTAAAGGCAGTGTACGAGCAATTAGAAGGTACAGGAAGTTCTACATTTTAGAGGGCATTCTCTAGATAGATTTGTTTTTGGTTTTTATAGAAGCTCTTTAAATAAATAAATAGGTAGATAAGTAAGTAAATACATAAATTAATGTACACACACCAGAACAACTGTAAAGGAAGAAAATTAAAAAGAAAGAAAACAGAATTCTGAGTTTGTAGGCCCAGTCACAGTAAGGCATTCTGCAGGTGTATTGTTTTTGTTATAAAGGAGTCCCCGTAGCATTTCTTGACACACTTCTGCTGAATGATTCATTGGCTGAAAGTTCTTCGTGTTAGTGTGTCATGGAGAGGATGTGTAGCATTGTTCATAATGGTACTCAGTTGGTGTTTTAACTACTTTGCAAATACCTCCAGGGTTTCAAGATTGCATCCTACTTAGCAGGATTATGTAAAGTTCTCTCCTTGCCAGTGTACCAATGAACTTGAGCCTGAACAAAGCTGATCAAAGACCCACTAGGAGGGAAGTGAAGTCAGAGATGTGACATAGATGGTACACCATACGGAGATTTGATTTGTGGCACTGAGTGGTCAGAAAATGAGAAATGCATTTTAGCTGGCAGACAGAGACAGGAAAGCAGACAGGAATTTATCTTGTCTTGTGCTCTTTCTTGGTTCATCCCTAAAGCCCGCTATAATTGCAAAGGAATTAAACAGTTCATTTGACTGCAATACACCTCTCACAAGTAGGGAAACCATCAGCTGGGATGTGTCAGTGTTTATCTAGTCAAACAACCTGTCTATTATAAAAACTCTTTTTTTAGAAGAGAATTTTTGAGTTTGGCTGAATGGTGCACCAAGACTGTGAACTGCCGACTCCCAGTAAGCTTTGATTAAGACTTGGCCCAAGTGAGTGTCTTAATCTCTTTCTTTGAAGAATATGAATTTTATTGGGGTTCTACAACTCATATTGAAATACTGTAAGTAATACAAATTAATTCAAATTATTGTTTTTAATATTTTGTGTTTCTTCTGCATTATTCTGGGTGTGTGGAGAACCCAAGGTGCACTCTGTTTTTACAAAGCTATGTACAAGCAACAGGAGAAACAAACTGAATCGCTTTAAATAGGACAGGTTGATTAGGATGGTGCTGCTCGCCAGTGCTTCCTCTTCCCAAATGTATGAGTTATATGAATGAAGCCTGCTCTCTCTGTTTTGTGTCATTTTATGAAGCATTGGGTTCTGTACACTATTAACGCTCTGCGCCACAATATTTTTTGTCCTAGTTAATCCTGCACAATGAAATTGTAAAATTCAGAATGGTGTCGTCAGTTCCATTCAACTCAATTCCTTCTCAATTCCTGCCTGCAGTACTTTTAGACAACAAGCTCAGTGGCTGTATACTTTTACAAACTCAGTTTAAACAAATTCATTGAAAGAAGAAATAAACCATACTACAGCAAAACACTAAACACCTTCTTAAAAACATGTTAGTAAAAGTTAAATCCACCTTTCCATTTTCCCAGCCTCTTTTACTCCATGTGAATTCTCAGTTCAGGTTAGTCTATTATCATTTTAAGTTCAACACAGTATAAACAAATGTATTGGTTTCTAGCCACACTAATACAAAAACCCCAGAAACCCAGCAGCAATGCAATATGTGATACTTTTAACATAATACAGGAAACTGAGAACCACAACTGTATTAGTCATATATATCATAGGGTAAGGATGAGGAAGATAGATGAAAGGAAGAGCCTGCGCAAAGGAGCGCAATCCTCAATCACACCACTTCAGTTCCTGTTGGAAATCCATGTGGCAAGCCAAGTGCAAGACGAAGAGGTGTAACAAGAAGTTCCATCACTTTGCGTGGACTCTTGGTGAGATGGAGTGTGGGTAGTTGAGCAGTCTTAGTCAGTACCTCCCCTCTGACCTTGTCACCGTGGATGGCCCTACCAAATCCCAACAGCATCGCTCAAGGGATCATTGATCATGCAAACCACTCCACTACATTAAGGCTCTGACTCAATGGAGGGTCATATACAATACAATACAATACAATTTATTTTTGTATAGCCCAAAATCACACAAGAAGTGCCGCAATGGGCTTTAACAGGCCCTGCCTCTTGACAGCCCCCCAGCCTTGACTCTCTGAGACAAGAAAAAACTCCCAAAAAAACCCTTGTAGGGAAAAAATGGAAGAAACCTTGGGAAAGGCAGTTCAAAGAGAGACCCCTTTCCAGGTAGGTTGGGCGTGCAGTGGGTGTCAAAAAGAAGGGGGTCAATACAATACAATACAATACACAGAACAGAACAAATCCTTAATACAGTATAAAAATTAAAAATTTTAGAAATACGGAGTAGAATTTAACAGTAGATGATATCACATAATATGATTTGTATTTGTTTAGAGTCCTGGAGACCTCATTCATCAAGCTGCCTCTCCCATTTGGCCATTCTACAGCTGAAATCCAATGAAAGGACCCCTCTTTCCCATGATTCCTGTGATTCTCCATATATATTTAATATGCAGCAATACAAATTGTGTTCTTGGCAGGAACCAATGCTTGATGGTATGGGCAAGGCAGGCAATTCTACATAAGTATGTGCTCATACGCTCTCACTTGCTCTAGGTCAATTTAGAGTCACCAGTCAACATTAGCGCACATCTTTGAAATGCAGGAAGAAACCAGTAGAATAGTCAATGGTCAGGAAATGACTGCACAATGGGACAGCAGAAACATGTGAGGGTCGATAGCAGGGAGTCCAATGAATATGTCAAATTAGCCAAAAATATTAAATGAAAACTGACTGAAATAAACAAAGCGAGAAAGATCAGAAATCAGTCAAATATACAAGTGTCTTATGTCAGAATGAGAGACAAAATGTTAGTTCAAAACAGAAGAGAATTTATAGCCAGAATATCAGGAAGGACAAATCAATGAATACTATAGTTTTTCTTTGAATATCCGCAAATTCAGACAATCAGAAAACGTATTACGCTGACTTTTATAACTTTGACCTGGTTATATCATGCACCATTCCTGTTGACTTTAACTAGCAGCAGCTTGGCAGTAAGGCCAAACAAAAAAAAGACAAAATGGAGGAGCTCACTGTACAAAGAAAATGAGGCAGTGGAAAAATGTTTTTCATTTTTAACATTGTTAAAAACATCACTAAATAAAAAATATACTGTATGTACCAAATTCCTTTCCCTCTCAAACACCCAAAACAATACCAGGGTGATTTTGTAGCCTCATTATTTTTATGTTTTATGAGTCAAAAAGATTGAATTTTTTCAACAAGAAAAATATTATTATGTGTAACAGAAACATGCAAATATCAAAACATAAATACAGTAGGAAAGGTATATCTAGTGCCCACTGCTGTACTAATGTAGATTTATTAAATGTCCTTTGTTTGACTGCTTAGAAATGGTCACCAAAGCACAGCCCGACGTTGCAATCAGGAGTAGAAGTGTGTTCCATTGCACACTTTTCTTGTGTTTTTTTTGTTGCTTGCGCATGAGAGAGTAGAATGTCGGTGCTCAATCTGTATGATTGATTTCCTCCTTGTGTTGTTGTAGGCTACCACAGCACAAAGGTTAGTGAATTTAAACATTTTCCCTGACATGAATAACAGTTGCGGCATTGCGAACAGTACTTAGGAGGCCAGCGTCTTTCGTGACTTGATTCCAGTCATTTTTCCTGTTTGCCATGCACCTACTTGTTCTACTGTGAACCTTCAGGCCATTAAATTCAACCAGCATATCATAGCGGTTCAGTCAAACAGTGCCGTATGCACTATCTGTGTCAGCGTATGATGACTGCTTCACATTGTTATCTCTTGATTCAACTAATGGTTTGGTTTCAGGTTTTTTTATTCGTCAAAAAAAGTTTTTTTTCCTGAGTCTGATATCTTGTGGAAACAGTTTGTGGTAGAGAAATTCCAATTTCAGGAATTGATTCAGCACAAAATGTGTAAAGTACTCAGGAGGACTGAGGACTGACAAGGACTGAGGAGTCATAATGGGGTCATCCCTATCAACTGCCAGACAGTGTTCAGAAGCCATTAAGAAGGCTAACAGAATGTCAGGTTATATATAGCGCCCTGATGTGTGGAGTACAAGTCACAGGAGGTTATGCTCAACCTTTATAATGCACTGGTGAGGCCTCATCTGGAGTATTGTGTGCAGTTTTGCTCTCCAAGCTACAAAAACGACATAGCAGCACTAGAAAAGGTCCAGAGAAGAGCGACAGGGCTGAGTCCAGGGCTACAGGGGATGAATTATGAGGAATGATTAAAAGAGCTGAGCCTTTACAGTTTACGCTAAAGGAGATTAAGAGGAGACCTGACTGAAGTGTTTAAAATTATGAAAGGAATTAGTACACTGGATCAAGACTGTTATTTTAAAATGAGTGAAAAAAGGGTAACTTGATAAGGGTAAATTTTGGAAAATTATTACAAAGGTGATAGACACTTGGAATAAACTACCAAGTAGTGTGGTAGACAGTAAGACTTTAGGGTCTTTCAAAACTCGACTTGATGTTATTTTGGAAGAATTAAGTGGATAGGACTGGCGAGCTTTGTTGGGCTGAAAGGTCTGTTCTCACCTAACTTTTTCTAATATTTTAACATTATAAACTTTTTCTAGATATTTGACTGGTGCCATTTTCCAAGAAGACAATACCTGACCATACATGTGAAAACGTTCACACTGAATAATGATGAGGAATAAATAACAACAACAACAAAATGTATTTATATAGCACATTTTTATACAAAAGTGTAGCTTAAAATACTGTACAAATAATGAGAAATTAAATGATGATAGAACTGTCTATCAAGATTTATTTCCATGGCTTTATTGTCACAGGTTAATTTCAATATTGCCAAACCATATTTAGAATTTGGGAATAAAATTTCCTGCACTGTAATTAATTAAAATATAATAAAACTATATTCACAAGGCTTGATATTTATTGGTCCATTATCATTAGAATTAGATGGTTATTATCTAGTCTACAATCTTGGACTATCTGATTTTTCATTAAAGTAACCCTTTTAATTTTTGCTAATAATATTACATTGACTTGTGCCTGGAAAGTCTTATTTCTTGTTAGCTAACAAAGCTGTTCTTCTGAATAAAAAGAAAGGGTTATTTAAGTTTTCATCTCCGACACTAGAATAACGGAGCAAGCCATGTTAAAGGATTTATTTTACCGCTTAATGCTATCAGTCCATGCAGACTTGCAAACCTGTAATTTTCTTGTTTTCCATCTACACTTTGGTTTGCGGCATTCTAATTTAAAAAAATATGTTGTATCATTGAACCATGGAGAGAATCTGATAACTTTAACTACCTTCATTTTTAGGAGAGCCACTTCATCTAAAGGCTGTTTAACAACCATGTTGTTAACTGTTTGTGAGTTTGTGGCAAACACTGGTTTCATTACGTTTCTCTTTTTACTATAATAAATCTGGAATTGCTAAATATATTCTTTAGACGTTAAGTATGGATTTAGCTTAAAGTCATTTTATGTAAGGATCAGAAGTACATAGATGCTTATTACCCATTACCCAACAGATTAGCTTATATTCATGCTTATAAGCTATCAATGAAATCTTATATTCTTTTGAAATAGATTCTGTTATTGCATATTGTAAATGAAATCTGCTTTCCACCTTTGCCTGTGTATTTCAATTAAATTTACCTTTTAGCATTTTAAGTGAGCATGAATGAAGTATGCTAAGATTTTTTTGATAGCATTACAGTAATTTAATAATTATGTGCCTAGAGATAACTAGCATAATAATGTATTAAAAACAGTTTTTGATTGAGATTTTTTGAGAATTTGTGAATGTGAATAGAAATGAACTCTGCTTTTTTCATGTGTAACACTGACTAGACTTGCTTTGAGCTGTTGTAACATCGAATTATTGAGCACTGACAAAATTACCTTGAGTTCACACAAGGGGAAACCAATGCAGGAATAACAAATAAAAAAGATCTGTCAGCATCTGTCACTCCTCTGTCATTCCTCTAATATTCACAATAAAATTCTTCTTTCTTTTTTACTGAAACTAGATTCTATCATTTGCTGTCTATCTCAAGACCTACGTTCCTCAGAATGGCCTCAAAATGCTATTAAAGATAAAATCTTCACTCATGTAAAGGCATTTAAGTCACATTTTAACACAAATAAAGCTGCTTATACATCTAGGTGTACTCAGACATAGTTGAATTGAGCATTCAAGTGAAACAGAAGTGTTTGGATGTAATTCAGCTGACATAATGCCACACCTTGCTATGTTCTAAGAAGAAGATCCACACTGGCACTTCAAGTTTTAACCTTCTATATGTTTCTGGATTGAATGAAATGCAATCTTTCACTAGATGTTGGTACCACCAATTATTTGTAAGTAATCTTTCAGATCGGATTTTTAGAGAGTTAAGGAAAATATTTTTTGCTCTATGCTGCTTAATCCGTATCTTGTATTATTTTTTCATGGCATGCATATTCAAGCTTACCATGTACACATCAGAGTAATACAAATATACCTCTCATCTGAAATTTATTATATAGTTGCAAAAAATGTTTGGACAATGGTTAACATCTCTCTATTATATAAATATATCCTTGGATGAGACCAGACTTTTTAGCCTGGGATGAGACGAGACTTTTTCAGAGAGATACTTTCAAGTCCCGTGAGACGAGACCTTGTGCCAAGAGATTTAACCACGCCCGGGGCCAGAAATAAAAGACAAAGAGTAGATGACAAAGTTGAATGCCGTAAAGAGGTTCAAAAACGGCACGATACACATAGAGAGCAGGTTAGAGATAATGAAAGTACTAAAATGCAAAAGTCTCAAAAACATGACAGTAAAAATCGCATTAGCCCAAACAAACGGAAATTATTACTCGGTGTAATAACAGAACAGCGAAAAGAGATGAAGTATATTGTTCAGATTTAAACTTTAAGTCAGAGACTTGTAGATCGTCTAATTCGTGTTGCCATCAGGGAAAAGTATTGTTTCTTCTTAATGAATGTGATAATTAAAAGATTTGTTGTTTGGTGAAAGTGAAATCCACCAATGTGTGTGGCAGTGATGCGAAGTGGCTGGCAGGTAGCGCAGGTCTGGGGGTTGGAGAGCGAAGCGAGCAGGGTGGGAAGCCCCCTAGTTTTTATAAAGTAAGAGAGAGTTGTTCAAATGTACAGTATTTCCTTCTTTTCCATCTATAAAGAATTATAGCAAGTACAACAAAATGTATCTTCTGCTAGCTGATGTTGGCCTTAGTTATAGACAAGTCTAATGCTCTCCAGTGGATGTGCCTTCAGGTTAGATGTTGCTGGCAGAAAATAAATCCTTGATAGGCTGTTATGGACAAAAGTATTGGGACACACCTCTTAATTACTGAATTCAGGTGTTTCAGTCAGACCCATTGCCACAGGTGTATAAAATCAAGCACTTAGCCATGTAGTCTCCAGTTACAAATATTTGTGAAACAAAATGGGCCATCCTGAAGAGCTCACTTACCTTTAAGTGTGGTGCTGTGATAGGATGCCACCTTTACAATAAGGTGGTTTCTGAAGTTTCATCCCTGCTGGATATTTTACAGTCTACAGTCAAGATCACGTAAAGTCACAGAGCAGGGACATCAACTGTTAAGGTGCAGGGTGCTTAAAAGTCGCCAACGCTTTGATGATTCTTAGTTGAAACGTTCCAAACTTCCACTGACATTAATTTAAGCACAAAACCTGTGTGGTGGGATCTTCATGTAATGTGTTTCCATGGACGAGCAGCTGCATGCAAGCCTCATATAACCAAGTCCAATGGCAATTGTCAGATGGAATGGTGTAAAGTACACCGCCACTGGACTGTGGAGCATTGGAAAGTCTTTCTGGCATGACAACATCTTATAAATATAAAGGTAAAATAATGTTTTTCATGTCTAATTAAATGTGAAATGACATTTACCTTACAGTATTGCTTGATGACTTCACAAATTGACCGAGTATGATTCTTTCTGTATGTACAGTATGCATATTTAAGAGGTGCCCTGTAGCAGGTTGAAGGTCCTGCAAGACCTGTGTATTGTATGATGAAGCACTGGCAGTGCATCTGATATTTAAAAGACATTTGTTTAAGGACACTGATCATGTATGAGATGCATTAGTCATGTTTATTCTTTGTGTTGTTGCAGGAAAATCAAACTTTTGCATAACATATCAGAGTGTCTTAACCTTTTCTTGTCAAATATACATTTGGTATGATTCTAAATGACCAAATATTTCATACAATTGATGGTATTTATCTGAGCACATCTCTGTATTGTATAAAAAAAATCCTGTGATGAGATGACAAAATCTCTTGGAAAAAGTCTCAAGTCCCGCAAGACGAGACTTTTGACATGAGATGGTTTCAAGTCATACGCTCCTCTCAACCATATTCAAACATACACATGGCCCACTCACATCTAATTTGTGTGAGTGCTTTTGACAGACATATTACCTGCTCTCTCCGCTCTTATAAATTTTTACATTTTCCACACTTTAAGTTCCCAATTAAAGAAGATGTATTACAGTAATCCCTCCTCGATCGCGGGGGTTGCGTTCCAGAACCCCCCGCAAAAGGTGAAAATCCGCGAAGTAGAAACCATATGTTTGTATGGTTATTTTTATATATTTTAAGCCCTTAGAAACTCTCCCACACTGTTTATAAATATTCTCCGCACAGTTATACAGTAAACCCTCGTTTATAGCGGTTGATCCGCTCCAGACAGATACATGAATTTCCAAGAAGTAGGATTCTTTATTTATAAATCTAATATTTTCACAGTTAGAGCATTGAAAACCTGTTTACGACCTTCTAAATATGTTTAACATTATTAGAGCCCTCTAGACATGAAATAACACCCTTTAGTCAAAAGTTTAAACTGTGCTCCATGACAAGACAGAGATGACAGTTCTTTCTCACAATTAAAAGAATGCAAACATATCTTCCTCATCAAGGTGCGCGTCAGGAGCGGAGAATGTCAAAGAGAGAGAGTAAAGTAAACAATCAAAAATCAATAGGGCTGTTGCGCTTTTAAGTATGTAATCACCGCGATAAAGCGGCGCAATGAAGGGATCAATGTGAAGGTGGCCTTTCAGCATTTTTTTACAGGCGCGTCCGTATCTTCTAAGCAAACAGCCACTGTGCAAACAGCCACTCTGCTCACATCCCCTCCGTAAGGAGCAGATAATGGGGCCAATCATACGCCTCCCTGATGGTATTGCATGATGGATAAGTATCTGCCTGTATTTCTCAGAGAGAGTGAGAAAGACAGAGAAAAGCAAACAATGAAAAATCAATATGGGCTGTTAGAGCTTTGAAGTGTGCGAAGCAGCGCACTGGAAGCATATCGTATATCATTGAGGAGTTTTATTTAATATGTAATACGTGCTCTGATTGGGTAGCTTCTCAGCCATCCGCCAATAGCGTCCCTTGTATGAAATCAACTGGGCAGACAAACTGAGGAAGCATGTAACATAAATTGAAAGACCCATTGTCCGCAGAAATCCGCGAACCAGCGAAAAATCCGTGATATATATTTAGATATGCTTAAATTTAAAATCCGCGATGGAGTGAAGCCGCGAAAGTCGAAGCGCGATATAGCGAGGGATCACTGTATGTCCAAATCTTATTGATGAATTTCATCTTGAAGGGATATCATCAGAAGAAATGAGTACACGGGCAATCCTAGCACCGAGAAACGATGAAGTCAAACGAATTAACACAAAAATTGTCAATCGGTTTCATGGCAAATTGGTTAAATATGTATCAATAGACTATTCTGAAACAGTTGGTGGTGATTGTGCGGAAGATGAAAACATCAACTTACAATATTCCGAAGAATGACTACAACCGTTAACACCGTCTTCCGCTGCCCGAATTACTGTTGAAAGAAAGATGTATCCAAGAAAGGTAATGTAGTACATCTTTCCCGGATAACATTAGACAACAAAGAAGATCTTGATATGCCATTCGTATTAAAACGTTAACAGTTTCCCATTAGAATAGCTTTTGCAAAGACAATTAACAAATCACAGAGATAAACATTCAAAAAAGTCAGTTTATTTATTAGAGAGAAAGAAATGAAATTCTCTCATGGGCAGTTATATGTTGCATTGTCACGATGTAAGTCCAAACACAGAATCAAAATGCAATCCAATATTGATGAAAATGTAATTCAAAAAATTGTTTTTACTGAAGTTTTACAGTAAAAGTGTAGGTTTAAAAAATATTTGCCTGTTAATTTCAAAGCCAAACAGAAAGAATTCATATAATGCAACGAAAAACTTGAACTCAACATGAAACATAATTTACTTTCAAATTATTACATTTTACTATTTTTAAATATGGTTAATTACTCACTGTAATGTAAAATAGTTAGTTCTATTATGCATATGTAACAATTCCCATGAAAATAACCATCTGTTTAAATTGTACATCCGCATTCCCATACGCCAGCAGCAGAACCGCAAAGAGGTTTGCACATAGTGCTAGCCTGGGGGTTGCCGAGAGAAACGAGCATGGGGCAAAGCCCGGTAGTTAATTATATAGAATATTTTTGCAAACGTACAGATAAGTGTACCCCTGTTATCTATTAAAGCTCATATCCTAATACATACTGTACCTCATATCTGCATACTGTAAATATAAAAAAAAAATACATGTCTAAATATCTACCCACTTTTGAGAGCTTATACCTGCAGAAATCAAAACTAGACAGGATGCCAGTCCTTCCAAAGATGTACTTACCTACAGTCAGTCAAAGCAGGCTCGGCTGCAAATACACCTAACACACACATTTTTATGTTGTGAAGATAAATGGGAGTACCCAGAAAAAACTTGGAAAGGACAAGTAAATTCTGCAACAACAGTATGAGTGCAGGAAATCATACCTAGTAGATGATTACTGTAACTTCAAACTGAGTTCCCAGCTGTTGCAAGGCAGGACCTGTAGCCACTCAATCATCATGTTGTACATGTATATTTATGCACTGTTTTTATTTACATTATTTAAAATGCTTTATAAAAACTGTGAAAGCTTTTCTCTTCAAATGTTTAAACAACTTTTTGTTAACATTAATTTTATGGAAGACTTCTGCCACTAAGGAAACTTGTCTGTGTTGAAGTTCCAGATTCTGTCATAAGTTTCCACTTTTAGCATTTGGTGAATGGATCACCTCGCCCCAGTAATAAGAAATTGCCTGAAATGCAGTATGAAGTCTTTAAAAACTAAGTGTAATTTACTGTGTCCTGGAAGCGAGTTTCAACGGAATGCTCCCTATAGCTGTTTTCCATTAGAGTATCATTAACATCCATATACTTGTGCTGAGAATTTCTGATCTACTTAACGTACCAGAGTGATGATGTTCTAACAGTTGACAACAATTGTATGCTTGGTATACAAATTAATTGCACCAGTTTCTTAAAAAAAATATTCAATTTGTATAGAATATCAGTTAGCAGTCAAATATTTAGACTGACTGATTAATTTCCTGATTTTATTTTTTTTAATCTTTGCTGACTTTGTTATTTGGCTTATGCTTTGAACAGCTTGCCATACTACTTATTTGCCACCAGGAGATGCTCATGTACTTATATTGAAGATACAGACTTAACAGTGTTATATCTTTTTTGTCTGTATTCATTGTCATATCATTCTTATATTTTTAAACATCTAGTATTCTTAAATATATTTTCTGTCAACCAGAACAAGATTTTAATAGATTTTAACCTGACTTCTTTGAGAATTTCTTGAAATGTAATATCTAACTGTATTGTGCTATTTCATGATAACAGAAAATACATCAACTTCAATATATATTTAATTTTCAGCTTTTTAAGTATGTTTTATTTAGAGGTTAAGGTATTGTGATACATTTTTAATTTCTACTTACTCAGCTATGCTAGAGTCTACTTTACTTAAAGGAAACAGAGACTCAAGTGGCTACGTGTAATAACCTAATGCTATCAGTTAAGAATATGACAAGCAGTAAACCAAGGAGAATTCAACCTAAAGAACGATAGCAAGTAACAAAAATTAATTTTAAGAGAATAATAGCTATTTTACAAAACAAAAGAACAGTATATAACATATAGAAGATCACAGAGGATAACTGAAGATAATGTGGACTGTTAAAAATAATGTTGAGTAAAAAAAATCAAATGAATGGGTGAAAATGTTGTGGCACTGAAAACCATTAGAATTAGAGATGTTTTACAAAAGTGTGACCAAAAATCTGAAATACAAAGACAAAAGAGTCTTGGGATGATCTGTTAAAGGATAAGTTATTTCTATATATATGCATTTGCCATGCAAAACTGGGTTCTAAAATTAGGCGTTTTCTATAAATGATAAAAAATACATAGCCATGTCTCTCTTGTGGATGCCGGCTATCATTACAGGAGCACAGGGACAGGCACAGGGGCATTAACAATGTACATTTTTATACCATAATTTCATTCAAGATATGTAGGTTAAAGTGCTTTACAATTACAGGGTAAATTATTAAATGAAATGAATTGCCAAAAAATAATAAATACATAAAAAATATGTTCCTAATGATAAGCAAGTAAGTGATAGAAATAGTAGAGTTCTACAGTAAATCACAGGGAGGCAATTACGTTTTCACCTTGGCGATATTGGTGTTGGTGAACTTTTTTTCTTCAATAAATCAAACGATCATTTTAAAACTGTATATTGTATTTACTAAAGTTGTCTTTTGTATTATACTAAATTTATTTTAGATCAGAAACAATTAAGGGTTTTGAATATGCAAAAATAGAGCAAATCAGGAAGGAGTAAATACTTTTTTATGGCACAGTATATACTGGTATTTATATATTATACTGTATATATCAAACCCAGACACAACTGCATTCCATCTCCCTGGGTGAGGCAGTGGGGCTTCTTTTACTGTATGTCGGACCTGAGAGAACTTCCAGCACCACAACATTGCACCTAGAAATCAATTCCAGTTCAGGAAAAACCTCCTCCTGACAGAGGAGCCTCCTTCAAACAGCTTCCTCTAGCAGTTCCCAAGGACACCAACAGGAAAGCCCTCCAAACCTACAATTGCCATGTAGCCATTGGGTTGTCAAACAAGAATTACACCAGGGGGCTAATGCCACTCAGTATACTAAGGGAATACATGGCCCTGGAAAGCTGGCTCCCTCAGTCCTTCTATTGTACCTGCCTCTCAACTAGAAAAGGAAATAGTACTCATCCATCCATGACGTCCATCACAATACTGTTTATAATAAATGTGTGTGTGTTTGTGTGTGTATATATACTCAGCAAAAAAAGAAACGTCCCTTTTTCAGGACTGTGTATTTCAACAATAATGTTTTAAAAATCCAAATAACTTTACAGATCTTCATTGTAAATTGTTTAAACGATGTTTTCCATGCATGTTCAATTAACCATAATCAATTAATTAACATGCACCTGTGGAATGGTCGTTAAGACCTTAACAGCTTACAGAAAGTAGGCATTTAAGGTCACAGTTCTAAAAACGCAGGACACTAAAGAGACTTGTCTACCGACTGTGAAAAACACCCAAAGAAAGATGCCCAGGGTCCCTGCTCATCTGCGTGAACGTGCATTAGGCATGCTGCAGGGAGGCATGAGGACTGCTGATGTGGCTAGGGCAATAAATTGCCATGTCCACACTGTGAGACGCCTAAGACAGTGCTACAGGGAGACAGGAAGGACAGCTGATCATCCTCGCAGTGGAAGACCACGTGTAACAACACCTGCACAGGATCGGTACATCCGAATATCACACCTGCGTGACAGGTACAGGATGGCCACAACTGCCCGAGTCACACCAGGAACACACAATCCCTCCATCAGTGCTCAGACTGTCCGCAATAGGCTGAGAGAGGCTGGACTGAGGGCTTGCAGGCCTGTTGTAAGGCAGGTCCTTACCAGACATCACCAGCAACAACGCCGCCTATGGACACAAACCCACCTTCGCTGGACCAGACAGGAGTGGCAAAAAGTGCTCTTCACTGATGAGTCACGGTTTTGTCTCACCAGGGGTGATGGACGGATTCGTGTTTATCGTCGAAGGAATTGAGCACGTCTGGGACCTGCTGGATCGCAGGGTGAGGGCTAGGGCCATTCCCCCCAGAAATGTCCAGGAACTTGCAGGTGCCTTGGTGGAAGAGTGGGGTAACATCTCACAGCAAGAACTGACAAATCTGGTCCAGTCCATGAGGAGGAGATGCACTGCAGTACTTCAAGCAGCTGGTGGCCACACCAGATACTGACTGGTACTTTTGATTTTGAGCCTCCCTTCATTCAGGGACACATTGTGAAACATTTTTAGTTTATGTCTTATGGTGTTGACTCTTTTAGTGTTCATACAAATATTTACACATCAAGTCTACTGAAAGTAAAAACAGTTGAAAGTCAGAGGACGTTTCTTTTTTTGCTGAGTATATATACAGTCATATGAAAAAGCCTGGGAACCCCTCTTAGCCTGAATAATAATTTACTCTGCTTTCAACAAAAAAGATAACACTGGTATGTATTTCATTTCCTAGGAACATCTGAGTGCTTGGGTGTTTTCCGAACAAAGATTTTTAGTGAAGCAGTATTTAGTTGTATGAAATTAAATCAAATGTGAAAAACTGGCTGTGCAAAAATTTGGGTCCCCTTGTAATGTTGCTGATTTGAATGCATGTAACTGCTCAATACTGATTACTTGCAACACCAAATTGGTTGGACTAGCTCGTTAAGCCTTGAACTTCATAGACAGGTGTGTCAAATCATGAGAAAAGGTATTTAAGGTGGTCAATTGCAAGTTGTGCTTCCCTTTGAGTCTCCTCTGAAGAGTGACAGCATGGGATCCTCAAAGCAACTCTCAAAAGATCTGAAAACAAAGATTGTTCAGCATCATGGTTAAGGGGAAGGCTACAAAAAGCTATCTCAGAGGTTTAAACTGTCAGTTTCAACTGTAAGGAATGGAATCAGGAAATGGAAGGCCACAGGCACAGTTGCTGTTTAACCCAGCAGGTCTGGCAGGCCAAGAACAATACATGAGCGGCATTTGCGCAGGATTGTGAGAATGGTTATAGACAACCCACAACTCACCTCCAAAGACCTGCAAGAACATCTTGCTGCTGATGGTGTATCTGTACATCGTTCTACAATTCAGCTCAATTTGCACAAAGAACATCTGTATGGCAGAGTGATGAGAAAGAAGCCCTTTCTGCACTCACGCCACAAACAGAGTCGCTTGTTGTATGTAAATACTCATTTAGACAAGCCAGATTCATTTTGGAACAAAGTGCTTTGGACTGATGAGACAAAAATTGAGTTATTTGGTCATAACAAAAAGCACTTTGCATGGTGGAAGAAGAACAACGCATTCCAAAAAAAACACTTGCTACCTACTGTCAAATTTGATGGAGGTTCTATCATGCTGTGGGGCTGTGTGGCTAGTTCAGGGACTGGGGCCCTTGTTAAAGTCAAGGGTCGGATGAATTCAACCCAATATCAACAAATTCTTCAGGATAATGATCAAGCATCAGTCACAAAATTGAAGTTACGCAAAGGGTTGGATATTTCAAAAAGACAATGACCCAAAACACAGTTTGAAATCTACAAAGGCATTCATGCAGAGGGAGAAGTACAATGTTCTAGAATGGCCGTCACAGTCCCCTGACTTGAATATCATCGAAAATCTATGGGATCATTTGAAGCAGGCTATCCATGCTTGGCAGCCATCAAATTTAACTGAACTAGAGAGATTTTGTATGGAAGAATGGTCAAAAATACCTCCATCCAGAATCTAGACACTCATCAAAGGCTATAGGAGGCGTCTAGAGGCTGTTATATTTGCAAAAGGAGGCTCAACTAAGTATTGATGTAATATCTCTGTTGGGGTGCCCAAGTGTATGCACCTGTCTAATTTTGTTATGATGCATATTGCATATTTTCTGTTAATCCAATAAACTTAATGTCACTGCTCAAATACTACTGTTTCCATAAGGCATGTCATATATTAAAAGGAAGTTTCTACTTTGAAAGCTCAGCCACTGATAAACAAAAATCCAAAGAATTAAGAGGGGTTCCCAAACTTTTTTATATGACTGTATAGATATACTGTATATATATATATATATATATATATATATATATATATATATATATATATACTGTGAACTTGGACCCTGACACAGGCAGACGGACATCTTAAATTCACCACACACTGTTTATTTACACTATTTACACAAATTAAAGTCACGTGCACAAACCCCAGTGCCTCTTGCACCGATCCCCCAATTGTCCAGGCCACACAGTCCTTTGTGCCTTTCTCTCTTGACCGCCTCCCGTCCTCTCTCCAGCTCTGTCCACTTCCACCCGACATCCACCAATGACTGGAGGGAGATGGCCCCTTTTATAGGAACCCGGATGAGCTCCAGCTGCTTCCCGGCAATCTCCCGCGGACACACCCCCGTGTGGCGGAAGTGCCGGCTGCGCACCCGGAGGCCGTCCGGGTGTCCCCTGTCGTCTTCCCCCCGGCACTTCCTGGTGTGGCGGGGGCCACGGGTCCCTACAGGGCTGGGCTTTCAAGCCCTCTACCCGAGGCCTCCAGCATAACCAGGACGGACGCCCCCTCTCGGTCTGGAGGAGGCACAAGCCCTCCTCTGGTCCTCCTGGGCGTCCCAGCCGGGCTCCAGCCCCGGCCGAGGACCACACAGGATATACCGGCATTGGGGCGCCGCCTGGCGGTGGCCATGGGTCCCTACAGGGCTGGGCTTCCAAGCCCTTTACCCGAGGCCCCCAACATAACCAGGATGGACGCCACCTCGCGGTCTGGAGGAGGCACAAGCCCTCCTCTGGTCCTCCTGGGCGTCCCGGCCGGGCTGCCCCACCGCTAGCGAGGACACGTGGGTCCGAGCGACACTTCCCGAAAGGGCAGCACGTCCCCAGAGAGGGTCCTACTATGTCCCCAGGGTCCAACATAGCACCCTGGGACATCTCAGTTCGGCACCCCCTCCAACGCCAACGTGCCCCTCTGGTCTGCGCCGCTCTCGCCCCCGCCGTCCCCACCAGCTGGGTCACCATCGGCCTCCCGGTGGGGAGCCCTCCCGCGGACCGGCCTGTTCGAGGAGGGCAGGTCCCGAACGACGTCGGCTCCAGCGCTCGTCGGGGCTTCTGACCTGTAAAAAGAGCAAAGGGAGGGCCAGAAGCACTGCCAGGACACTCACCCCGAGCATCCTGTCGGTCTCCATACCGGCAGTGCTTTCTCCCCCTTCCGACAGCCCACGACTTGCCTGACTGGCTCCTCCGCCGCAGGTTCCACGCCCGTCCTCTCGCTTTCCTTGGGACCGTTCTCACAGGCAGCTCGCCCAGCCGCCCAGGGAATTCCCTTTGCCTCCGCAGAGGACGGCCTTGCTCCGGACACTCGCACCCAGCGAGACGCCCCTTCCTATAGGAGGAACCGGCATTCACCCCTCGGTTCCTCCTTCTTCTCTTTGACGCCCTGACGGTCTGGGTCTGAGCATGGTGAAAGCTCAAATCCAGCCCCGTCTGCGTCCCTGCAGAGCGACAGGAGACAGCTGCGGGCTTGGAGCGCAGGGCGCTAGGACCCAGGGCACTCATAAGCCCTGGTCCTGCCAGCCCCTGCGTATTCGCTCTCCTCGCCTCGCAGGCAGTCTGCACCGCCGCGTCCGCTGTGGGGGGATTGCCTACTCGAAGCCGGTCCTCCTTAACAAAGTCGCGGCCGTGTTCGGCAGATCCCCCTTCATGCTTTACAGGGATGGCAATACTTACCACCCCCGCAGTGCTTTGCCTGCCTCCGGTTCCAGCGCTGCGCCGATTCTCCGTCTCCCACGGCGTCTCTCCCAACGCGACCGCCTTCCCCGTCAGCTGCTCCAAGCGAGCGGCAAGAGCACTCAGCACCTGCATTAAAGGCGACTCGGCGGGCCGAAGGGACTCCTCCGGCTCGCGCCGAGCCGCTGGTGGAAACAAAGAGACAGACGCCGGTGGGCTTACCTGTCCATCAGCACCACGCGACGCCTGCCTCCTGTGGGCCACTCCCTCTGGCCAAATCGGGTCTCTCTTAGGCACGAGACTGGCGTTCCTTGGTCCCGCCTCTATCCAATCATTGGCGGGCACACAAGACACACCAGCCAATCCCGTGCCTGTCAGCCCGCTGCACTCTGGCGACGTCTGTTCTTCCTCCGCACCCGGGGATGGCCATTCTGCGGTCCGTCGATGGTCTCTGGGGCAAACCGCTCCCGCGAGGTTGTGCACAGGCCGCTCCAGCAGCCAGTGTGTGGGGTCCGCTGCTGCGCCGGGCCGTTCACAGACATACTTGATATTAAAGCAGGTCCCCGTCTTGTACCAGACGGACCATCCAAACGACTACGCCACTGTAAACTTGGACCCGGACACAGGCAGACGGACATCTTAAATTCACCACACACTGTTTATTTACACTATTTACACAAATTAAAGTCACGTGCACAAACCCCAGTGCCTCTTGCACCGATCCCCCAATTGTCCAGGCCACACAGTCCTTTGTGCCTTTCTCTCTTGACCGCCTCCCGTCCTCTCTCCAGCTCTGTCCACTTCCACCCGACATCCACTAATGACTGGAGGGAGACGGCCCCTTTTATAGGAACCCGGATGGGCTCCAGCTGCTTCCCGGCAATCTCCTGCGGACACACCCCCGTGTGGCGGAAGTGCCGGCTGCGCACCCGGAAGCCGTCCGGGTGTCCCCTGTCGTCTTCCCCCCGGCACTTCCTGGTGTGGCGGAAGTGCCGGGCTCCCGGGATAATCAGGCACTGGGGCGCCGCCTGGCGGGGGCCACGGGTCCCTACAGGGTTGGGCTTTCAAGCCCTCTACCCGAGGCCTCCAGCATAACCAGGACGGACGCCCCCTCTCGGTCTGGAGGAGGCACAAGCCCTCCTCTGGTCCTCCTGGGCGTCCCGGCCGGGGACCACACAGGATATACCGGCATCGGGGCGCCGCCTGGCGGTGGCCACGGGTCCCTACAGGGCTGGGCTTCCAAGCCCTTTACCCAAGGCCCCCAACATAACCAGGACGGACCACTATATATATATATATATATATATAATTCATTTCGCATTTGAAACGGAAATTACATATGACCACAGCACATATTATAATGCACTCACGCACTCTCGTTTGAAATGGAAATTGCGTATGACCACAACAGTCAGGTTACACAGAGAAAGTGAGACAGAAGCAGATCGAGAGAGAAGGCTCGCAGGCTTGCTGATTAACGTATACGACAATCACAATTGAGGGCCTCACAAACACCCGAAGAACATGCTGAACAGAATTCGAATTCGACGGATGCAGTATTCACAGGCTACCACGTCACACAGGCGTCAGGGTCTGTATATGGAGGGATTCAATGATAACATTGAAAAAGATTTTTGCCTACGTCCAAAAGTTACAATAGGAAAAATGGACATCATGTGTGAGTACTGCCAAGCACAGAGGGTTAAATTTGAATCACGTGGGATGTGTTGTTCAGATGCAAATCCACATTCAACTCATTTTCTACAGAACATTAGGAAATACAATTTGTGTTTTCAGATGACATTGTTTGGCACCACGGCTACTACCGAGGAGTCTGGCTTTATGCTGACATTTAAAATACGGGGGCAAATCTATCATAGAATTGGGTCATTAATGGCGTTGCCTCATGAGAGCCACAAATTTTTCCCTTCCACTCAGTGAGCGAAGCCTGGGTAATCTGCTAGTGTATATATATATATATATATATATATACAGCTCAAAAAAATTAAAGGAACACTTTGAAAACACATCAGATCTCAATGGGAAAAATAATCCATTTTGCCGAAATTTCATTGCAGCTGCTGAAAATTGTACTCAGTAGTTTGTATGCTCCTAATGAGATGACAGATGGTGTCCTGGGGGACTTCTCCTCCCAGATCTGGACCAGTGTATCACTGAGCTCCTGGACAGTCTGAAGTGCAACCTGGCAGTGTCAGAAGGACTGAAACATAATGTCCCAGAGGTGTTCTATTGGATTTAGGTCAGGCGAGCATGGGAGCCAGTCAGTGGTATCAATTCCTCCAGGAAATACTCTTGCCACATGAGGCTGGGCATTGTTGTGCACCAGGAGGAACCCAGGACACACTGTACTAACATAGGGTCTTACAATGGGTCCAAGGATTTCATCCCGATACTTAATGGCAGTCAAGGTGCCGTTGTCTAGTCTGTAGAGGTCTGGGCGTCCCTCCTTGGATATGCCTTCCCAGACCATCACTGACCCACCACCAAACTGGTCATGCTGAACGATGTTACAGGCAGCATAACATTCTTCACGGCTCCTCCATACCCTTTCACGTCTGTCACATGAGCTCAGGGTGAACCTGCTCTCATCTGTGAAAAGCACAGGGCACCAGTGATGGACCTGCCAATTATATATATTTGAAATGCAATGACTGACCTAAAATGTCGAAAAGGTAAGCAGTAAACTGCCAGAGGTTTAAATTTCAAGTTTAAGTTAGCAAAAACTGAAAAAAAGGAAATTTCACAATGTTACAAGTGGGTCTTCCTCAGGGAATAACTAACAGGTTACAACCAACAGATGTTCTACAGCAATTAAAATAAATTAAGCATTCCAAGTTGAAGCAAACAATTTGCACAGGTGTCCAAACTTCTGTTGATTATTTAAAAATCCTGTCTGTCTTAAAGTATAGTTGGAACTGACTGGGTCACTACACACTCTGAAGTACTACTTGGACAATATTACACTGTAGAAACTTCCAGTTCCAGTGATAATGGCAAGAAAACTGCAATTAAGAAAGGAAATGTGACAGAGCATCATTACCCTTACAAGTGTACGCCTTTCATTTAGAGAAATTGCAAAAAAAAAAAAAAAATCAAAGTGTCAGTGAGGATGGTGGTGTCCTACACCATCCACAGTACTGGGCCTCACCATTGCATTATAAAACTTAAACATAACTCTTTTTTGACTTTTACTCTATACATTGTGCTATATAATCAATATTCTGTTAGCTTTCATAATGGCTTCTGAGCACTGTGTGGATGTAGATAGTGACGAGTCCACCTTGACTCTCAAAAAGGTATCCTTTCAAGTTTCAGACCTCCCATTGCATAGTCAAATCAAACAGTTTTACTTCCTACTTGTAAATGTCTGCGCTTACTACATTACGTTTAATTTGCCACAAATCTGCCCAAGTCTATATTCTGCGCAAGTCCCTCTGAAATGAAGCTGGGACTTGCCACAGGTATACAAAGTTGCTGCCCACAGTGACTTCAGTCAGTGACTTTAATTTGGGCCCAAAATTTATTTAGTCACCTCACCTGCACCTTATTCCACCACAGCATGCGTCGAGTATTACAGCTAGTGACCTAAACCAATAAGAAAGAAAAATAGGAAAAGTTAAATAAGCCAATTATGGACAAACAGTAAACTAACAGCTTGCATCTAGCGGACGTACAAGTAAGTAAGTAGCCTCTTCAAACTGGTTTCATTATTTTATCTTTTTCTAAAGTTGCTATTAAAAAATGTACAAATTCATGATTGTTTTTTCATATATGTTTAGTGTATAATAACAGAAGACATGTCATTACATTTTCCTAATGCATTTGTTACCATTTAATTAACATGTGTTTTCCAACAGGATTTATACTAAAGTTTACTTGATATCCTCTTAATAGTGACAAGTTGCTGTAATCTTATTTGTACGTCTATTTTATTTGAATTTATGTTTGGATATTTGTGAGAAAGTGTTGCTTATTAAATAACTTCTACTGTGGATTTGTTATATAAAGGCAAAAAGTACCTTTTCATGTTCTATGACTCTATATTATTGTCACCTTTTTATTTCCCAACACAGTGTATAAGTCGTTAAGCCAGATCTTATTTTTATAATTGTTCCATACCTTTAGTTTACAGCTACTTAAAGAGTAAAAGAAAATACATTTTCCTGGAATGAATTATTTCAAAAATACAATAAACAACTTTTCACCTTTTACAATTAAGATTCTAGAGGCACGTGTTACTAAGTCAACCAACATCTCTTTTATTCAGCATCTAAAAAAGTTTACAGATTTACTGCAATATATACCACTTCTATAATAATAATAATAATAATAATAATAATATAATAATAATAATAATACCACTGGCTAAAACAGCAACTTATTATATGCAGAATAGCAACAGGCTACAAATTATTACCTTTTTCTCCTTCAAAGGAATAAGTGACAGAAATCTATTTTTTATTTGCCTTTGTGTGATACATTTTAGGATTTCCAAAGATGGTTTTACAATTGTATTTATGGGTGTACAAGGGCTGCTATTACCTGGCAGCTTCAGAACTTCTTAGTTAAAGTTCAGAATCCTGTTTTATTATTTTCAGAGGGAAGCCGTGTGTTCTTCATATGTCACACTAGTTATACACTTGCTTTCCTTATATGACAGGCAGAGCTATGTTCATCTTTTATGCCTGAAAATGAAGGCACTTTTATATTAGCAGGGTACACCCCCATCTCTTTTGCTTAGTGTGTAATTTTCACTTTTAAATGCTTTTGTGTAAATGCTTTCCTATATGAAATCAACATGTAGCGTTTACCAGAACAAATGTAGCCAAGCAAAACTGTAACCACACCACACATATTCCTGGCCTCCTGGAAATTCCATGAAGTCTCCCTGACTCCTGCAAGTGATCTGTAATCTCCTGTAAATTGTCCCTAGCTCTCACCTTTTTTCTGCTGGCATCACCCTGGTCTTAAAAACATCATTGAATTATTAAATTATAGCTCTCAAATTTTGTTTATGGAGAGAAATTCCAAGTTTTCACCTCTTCCTTCTCTGAAATGGTAGTAGTAAGGTTGGGAGCATGCGCTGATAGTGCGTTAGTGCACAAACCACCACACAACAAACCACCTGAAATTGGGACCTGAGTGCGGCGCGTGACACCTCAGCACCACACTGGGATAGTGTAAGGTTTTTTACAGTGGCGGGAATGCCAGTCCTGTCACCAACCCCCAAGTTTTCCCTGTAAGTTGGAGGACCTGCATGTAGGACTGGATGCAGATTAACGTCACACCCAGGACAGAGCACTTGCAGGTTAAGGGTCTTGCTCAGGGGCCCAGTGGAATAGAGTCATTTCTGGCGTTTCCGGGATTTGAATCTGCAACCTTTTGATTGCTGGCACAGATCCCCAGCCTCAGAGCCACTACCCCACTTATTGTGATAAGATATCTTTATATATAATACACTACCATGGCTGTCCATTTGTCTGTCCAGGATTTTAAATCACCTGTAGCTCGCAAACCGTTTGACCTATTGACCTGAAATTTGGTACACAAAGACTACCTGACGTCTACTATCTGCTTTCGGGGTGATGATTGACCTCCAAGGTTATTCCTCTTTTTATTTTTATTTTATTTTATTGTAGAATCAACTCTCAGCAGTGGCCAGCAGGGCAGTTGTGTGGCACATGCGTACGGGCACCATTCTCATTCCCTACCACCTTTGCCGTCACTTCCCTTACCTCTTTATATCTTAAATCATTCTTGAGGCAGATTGAAGACTTAAGTGCCAGCTTAATTAAATTAAAGAAAACGTACTAAGTAATTGCAACACAAAAACAGACTTAATCAGTTTTAACGCAAAAAGATGCAGATGGAAGAAGAGGAGAAGTGGGCTGCTAGGGTGGAGAAAAGAAAAGCTGCTCAGGAAGCAGCAAGTGCATCAACCTCTGAGCAAATGAATGGTAAATGTACAGGGAAAGAGGATGAAAACTATGAATGCTCAAGTCAAGTGTATTTACTGCACGTTATAATTTTGATAATGTTTGTTGTTATTATTGAGCCCTCTTGCCCCACAATCGTAAGTTCATAAATTATATACTTAATACTTAACTTTTCATTAACCTTTAGAGTATAATATATAAAATCTACTGTATAATTTAAGATGGAAAACAAGTAGATTGGAACACTTCTAATATTTGCAGTGTGGTAACAAGTAGCTCTTTCGATCATAGCGTGCTGTATCCCACTGTTGAACAATCTTTATAGGTGTTATGACAATGCCCCCACAATACCCTCACTCTGTTACCTTGAAAAACCTTGAAAACATGTTACCTTGAAAAATGCCACTTATTCTGGACATTCCTTGTAAGAAATATGGGTGCTTGCTGGTTCAGATTGCTCAGTTAATTGTTCCTACTTGAAGAACTGTCTGCAGGCTGCTTCCATGATGCTAACAATGAGAGTTCTTCAAAAGTAAATTACTCACCTGGGAGTGATTTCAAGGCTAGCATTTACCTGTGCATGTCTTGTGAAGACTGATGATTCTCATTCACTAAGTTACCTAGAATGATGGGCACACACAACGGTGGACCGAGTTGTTTCTATATGGATGACAGCGGAGGTGATTAATTGGTATATTAGATCAATGACAAGTCCTCTGGTGTAGTTGATAGCTGTGCACAGGGCCACATCCAGATTTTGTGGCTGGTTCTAAAACAATGACGTTCCCTTAGTTCTGAAATGAACCTGGAAATAGCAAAAAGCAATATTATTGGCATAGTCTTCTGAGGAGTTGCTCATTATTCTTGTGCCGGCATAGGTTTTCTCTGGATTATTGTGCTTTTTTATATACCAAAGATATGAGTTATTTAGCATCTATAAACTGGAATGAGTTGGTGTGGGTATTTGATGTAGTGTGCCCTTTGATGGACTGGCACCACCTTCAAGGTTAGCTTCAATATTGTTGGGGTAGACATTGGACACCTGTACTATAAAAAGTAAGCTCACAAAATGAATCCATAAATAAACTGATTTTTTTTTTCAGCTCTATGTACATACAATAATTAGACTGAAAAAAAATCCAACTTTAGTTCTTGTAATCTACGACACCAGTTGTGTTTTCCTGCCTTTATAATTTAAATTAATTTTTAATGTAACATAAGAGCATGATAGAGTTTGACAGTCATTTATAGCATAAAACAGAATCATATCCTTTGATATTCAGAATAATTTGGTTAAATGAGAGAAGTCCAAAGAGTTTTTCAAGTCATGTTTAATGCACAGCGTAATATAATTATCATATTTCCCGAGCTACTGTAGACTGTGAAGATCTTTTAATTGTTTTAAATATGAAATGTCTTTACCCACTGTAACTTGAAATGGGGGTGATTGTAGAGAAATAAAAATATTTGTAAATCAAATTTCTAGATTAAGTGAACACTTTAACAAGAACAGATCATCCAGTCTAAGATGGCTTCTCAATCCTTCTTCACCGTATCTTTCCAAAATAGGGAAAAGAAATAATTGAGATCTAAACATGACCAACATATATGAATATCAGCTACACTTCTTAATAACAGTGCCTATTGCACTGGTTTTGACTGAAAAGAAGAAAGGTTTTAATGAGAACTGATAAATCAGTGCAACTTACTTCAACAATTTCTTTTTCAATTTTGACAATTTACCTATCTTATCCTAGGGTGTTGTACCGTGTTAGCCATTATGAATGTAGTGACAAGTCAAGTAAAATTACATCTTGCCTGACGAAGGGGTCTGAGTTGCCTTGAAAGCTTGCATATTGTAATCTTTTTAGTTAGCCAATAAAAGGGGTCATTTTACTTGACTTGGCCCTATCTTATCTGAAAAATGTTGAAATAGGATTTAATAGTCTCCATGGTACTACTTCAACTATCCAGCTAGCTAATTAATTCCACTTACTACAGTATAGAGAACTATTTTAATTCGTTTAAACTTTCATTTTTATATCTTTTAACATCCATTGCGTCCTCTGTGTATTTTTTGAATAACTAATTTTAATTAATATATACAGTATGATTAGATAGTTTTGAATTTCCCCATGAGACTAATAAAGTTTTATCTAATCTAATCTAATCTAATCTAATCTAATCTAATCTAATCTAATTTGAATACAAGAGTTGGAAATAATGGCAAATAAATTCTTCCCAACTTAAAACTGCTAGCACATTTTTACAAACTATATGTAAAACATTATTTAATTTGCCACATATTAGCCCAAATAATTTGTAGAGATTTTTCATACTCTGTGGTATCTGCTTAACCTCATAATTTAGTGTTATCTAGAAATTTATTTTTTTGTCCAATTAATTTATATCATAAATTGAATTAAGAAGAGCAGCTGTCCCAGTACTGGTTATCCACTGAAGAGACCAATTAGTTATGCTGTTAGCTGCATTTTATTAATTATTCTTTTGAATGTACTCCACTGCTCTTCAGCTATTCCTGTAAATCAGATTGCTCCTTTACAACTTCTATATGTGCTGAAAAGTTCTCGCTTTGAAAACACATTTAATATATTATTATTTTTTGCCATTTTGCATTTCCAAAATACTGTGGTGCCTACAATCACAGCCTTCTAATAGTTATGTGTTCAGAATTATTTTTTGAAATTGATAGAGTATCACCTCTAGCAAGCACTGGTAGTTTTCATGCTTTATTCCATTGCCATATTTTATTTCTTGTTAGTTTAATCTGCTCATATCCACAACATGCAAAACTATCTTTGCTTTTCTAATATTATTATGAGCTATGATTATTGATATTACAGTCTGCATTGTCACTGACACTGTGACACCTTTATTATGGCAGATTTTGGTTCTAACATAAATATCCTCACTAAGACTTTGTGCTTAGTTTCTATTTGATGTTGCTTCATACTATATTTAAATTATGTTTATGAAATAGACACTTTTCTGTATTTTCATTCTTCTCTGTCTTTTTCAATAATGCATATCTAGAAATATTTGAAATAACCAGGATTTTTGTTTCTATCTGCAAAATTTTACATATTTATGTAGATTTACTTTATGTACAACTAGAGTTCAATTATTTCATTTAAATGCTTCTAGGTGTGATGTATGGCCGGCTGTTCATCCCGGCCAATACCCCCACGCCGCCAGGTGGAGCCCTCCCTGCAGTATGGAGGTACCCCGAAGACCAGCAGGGCATTATGGACATTGGAGTCTTTATTCACAGCCCTGCTGGATACTGTGGGGTCCGCTAGGAGATGCTGCAGGGAGGAACACTGTTTATTTTCCCTACGCCCCGGAAGTACGTCCGAGTCACATGGACAAGGGGAATGACGTGCTTCTGGGGTGAAGAAAAGGACTTTTTTATCTGACCCGGAAGTGATAGGAGATCACATGGACTGGGAATTGGAACACTTCCGGGTCAGGGAATATAAAAGGATTATGGGAGCTCCCAGATGGCGAGCTGAGTTGGGAGGCAGGGTGGCTAAGCGTCTGGGAGTTTGGAGGATTGTTATTGGTTTATTGTTATTGGAGAATTGTGGAGAGGAGTGTGCTTTGTGCACATTATTATTATAATAAATTAATTATTTGGACTTTTATCTGGTGTCTGACGTATGGTCTGAGGGTACAAGGGTGCAAGCAAGACCCTAATCTGTCACATTGGATAAAAACAAACATTTAAAAATGTATTGGTTTTGTTTTTGCACTTTCTCTTGTTAGTATTTTCAACTCTGTCATCTTCTTTTGTTATCAGTAATCGTGTTTGTATGGTAATTAACAGTATTATCTTGGTAGTTGGTCTTACTTGTAACACAATGTGCGTAAGCTGCATGTGTGTATTTTAATGTCCCCCTAGCAAACATAAGGTTAACATAATCAAAGACTTTTATTAAAACTAACTGCGTTACCAGGTTTCACCTGTGAAATTCATAAGACATTGGGCATCAGTTACGGTGCATGTGTATATACTGTGGATGTATCAGAAGTACTATATAACTAAGTGCTTTTCTGTATAAAATATTTATAGTTTTTTTAATCAAGGGCTAATATTATTGACAGGTAGTGTGGTGTAGTGGCCCAGACTTTGGATTTTAAACCCGGAGGCTGTGGTTTCAGATCCTGGTACTGACACTGTGTGACCACAAACAAGTCACTTCTCCTGGCCAAGCTCCATTTGGAAAAGAAAAAAGAAAAAGAAATGTAAACAGTTGTATCTCAGATGTTGTAAGTTGGCTTGAATGAAGGCACCAGTCAAGTAATAACAATAATAAAGTCATTGGACCTGCTTAATCTCGAACATCCTATACACAATTGTCAATGAGGAAGACATTCCTGCATTAGGTCAATTCCTGCGTTTCCCAGTGAATAGTTAATGGTCATTGCAAAATACAATTTTACAAGAAAATATAATAATACTTTTTTATTTGGGATGCTGAAGTGATCCCTCCATATTATGTTGGAAAATAAATTGAAAAAAGGACAAAACAATTCCTCTTCAAACTCTTGTCATCATGCTGTCCCAAGATGACGGTTTAAGTAAAACACTCGTAGAAAGTGGCAGGTTTGGTAGACTGAATATCAGAAGTGATTCACCAGAGGCCAGTCCATCAGTCACTCCTTCTGCAGAGGGAGGTAGAAGTGAGGCATTAGATGACAGCGCCAACCCCTGGTTTCGATGGGTAATTACTATCAAATGAGCCCTGAGGTTGTCTACTGATCGTACATATGTGACAATGTATATATACACTCACCGGCCACCATATTAGTTATACCTTGCCAGTACTGTGTTAGACCCACTTTTATCTTTAGAACAGCCGTAATGGTTTGTGGCATAGATTCAACAATGTGCTGGAAACATTCCTCAGGGATTTAGGTCCATATTGGCATGATTGCATCACGCGGTTGCAGTACATTTATCAGGTTGGACATCCATGATGCAAATCTCCTGTTCCACCACATCCCAAAGGTGCTCTATTGAGATCTGGTGACTTTGGAGGCCATTTGACTCCAGTGAACTCATTGTCATGTTCAAGAAACCAGTTTGAGATGATTTGAGCTTTGTGACATGACATATTATCCTGCTGGAAGTAGCCATCAGAAGATGGGTACAGTGCAGTCATAAAGGGATGGACCAGGTCAGCAACAATACTTAGGATAGGCTGTGGCATTTAAGCAATGCTTAATTGGTACTAAGGGGCCCAAAGTGCGCAAGAAAATATCCCCCACACCATTCAACCACCACCACCAGCCTGAACCATTAATACAAGGCAGGATGGATCCATGCTTTCATGTTGTTGACGCCAAATTCTGCCCCTACCATCCGAATGTCGTAGCAGAAATTCAGACTTATCAGACCAGGCAACGTTTTTTCCAGTCTTCTGTATTCAAATCTTGGTGAGCTTTTGAGTTGCCTGTTCTTATCTGACGGGATTGGCACCCCGGAGTAGACCTCTGCTCCTGTAGCCAATCTGCTTCAAGATGTGTTGTGTGTTCAGAGATGCTTTTCTGCATATCTCGGTTGTAACGAGTGCTTATTTGAGTTACTGTTGCCTTTCTATCAGCTCACACAAGTCTGGCCATTCTCCTTTGAGGCATTTTTGCCCAGACAACTGCTGCTCATTGGATATTTTCCTTCTTTTGGACCTTTCTCTGTAAACCCAGCCTCCCTGGCACCAACAACCATGCCACATTCAAAGTCACTTAAATCACCTTTCTTCCCCATTTTAAATAATCAGTTTGAACTTCAACAGGTTGATTTGACAATGTCTACAAGCCAAAATGCATTAAGTTTTTGCCATGTGATTGGCTGATTAGATATTTGCATTAACAAGTAGTTGAACAAGCATACCTGTTTTATATATGAATTGATTTTTTCCTTGAGCTGAATCTGAAGAGCAACAATGTGTCACCAGGGAAAATAGTCATTTGAATTACACAAGTAGGTGTAAATTGTTAAAAAAGAAAAGTTTGGAATGGTCTATTGAAACTCCAGACTATGCTGAGATGTACATCAGGACCTGACACAAGCGGTTCATATTGAACAATCTGTAATAGTGAAACAATTAAAGCAATTATGCAAGGAGGATCAGACCGAAACACCTTCACATTGCAGTGGGCATGTGTTCATGTACTATATATAGCTAACTTGCTCTTGGCAGTTGCTAAAGGTGGAGTTATCTATTGTTCCAAAGCAACAGTTACTTTTCTTACAAAGGCTATTGGGTATTGCTTGATTTTCTTAAAAATTAAAACGGCATAAATATCAAAATGTTGTGTAATTTATTTAAATCAGGGTGATGCTAATTAAATATTATGTTTTCACTGAAGATGTGATAATGTTCACCGTGAAAATGCTATGATAGATTAATTGATAAATAGATAATGTTATATGTATTGCATTTATTCCTGAAATCATTGTCAGCCAGCACGTTGTCACAGGAGGATTATATAAAATGTCAGAAAACTCAGCAAGAATCTTCTGTTTAGCATGGTGGTAATTTAAATCAGCCACAAATAAATACATAACCCAGTGTGGCAGGGTGCAGGAATGACAGTTCTACAGATGAAAAATTTAGAGCGCCAACCATGTTGTCCCTTTTAATGTTTCAAAGTCCAACAAAAATAAACACCTTTTTGTGTACTTTCCTTCTAAATATTTGGACTGAAAACAAATTAAATCAATCGGCTGCTTAGCCAATGGTATCTGTTCAGTTTCTCAAGAGGTCCATTCAGCGAGTAGCTTTTCCCAAAAATTACACTTCCCTCCTAGAAGCCCGAGCTTTCATGGAGAATGAACCGGAAGAGGGTCATCTGTCCTCACTGTGCAGCTTCTCAACACTGTGGAGAGAGAAGGAGATGACAATGTTAGTGATAACACCCCCTCTCACCCTGGAGTGTTATTACATACCTTGACAGTGCCTGTAAGGAGATCCTCCAACATGCATGTGTGAAACCAGTAAATCCAGCAAACTGCATTTTTTTAAGTTAAATTTTAAATATAGTTAATTCAATGGCTGGAGTAGCTGCTGTTAATAATATAATGGAAAACTATAGGAAGACTGCCAACTTGACTGCTAAAATAGATACAACAGTGAATCGAGAGACAGATGTGGAATAGAACAATGAAGTCTTAAATTTCCAAGGGCAGTGGCTCTGTGCAGTATGGTGGAGGCTGAGACAGAGAGAGATCAGCTGATGTTACCAGGAAGTGTTCTGTTTGCTGTGTACAGAAGCTGTATCTGATGGGCGTCTACTGTTAGCGCTGGCTGATAAGAGTCTGCTTCTGAAGGCTGTTGTAATGCAGATATTATGGGTTCGCAAATCTGTGAACTTAAGTGTCTCATGTTGTGAGTCCACAGCAATATACTTGGCGGGGTGGAGTGTGCAGCAGTGGCACTGTGGAGTACAGTGAGGCCTGAGAAAGAGAGAGATCTCAGATGACTTTATCAGGAAGCACCCTACTTACAGTGTTCAGAAGGAGTATTAGTCTCATATCAGCTTAGTCTAGGTCGTTGTAATACAGATGTTGTGGGTTGGCAGCTGGCCACTAGCAGTTACTGCAGTGCAGATCTGCAATCTGAGACAGCTCGTGGTGAGAGTGCACCTCAGTATAATTAGACACTGCAGTCTATTGAACATTCCTTTTATTTGCCATTACTGTATATGTGGAGGGAGAAAACAGAAAGATTACATTGGTGCCTAGAGAAAAATATGAAATTCGAGTGCTGTGCTCGCAAGAAAATAATGAATAGTCCAGCCAACATTCATTCTGACATATTTACATCAATTCATTCACAGACCAAAGAACTGGTAGAAGAACAGGCTGCTTTGAATTACTGCTTCAAAAGTGTTGGCTTTAAAATTTTCTTCCTCTTGTTTTATGAAAAAGTTTGCCATAATTTATAAACCTGCATAAATTTTAATCAAGGTATTTCATTGTTACTTTTTGTGAACTTTTTTCTTCTCTATGTAATAAAGTATCTAACATATGGCACTTGGAAAATAGATCCAAGTTGCCGCAACAGAAATGACATTTGTTGTTTTATATAACAATATAGATTATAAAGCATTGGCAGAATGTTTGCTTCTAAATTTCAGCAGAGTTGAACAATAAGAGGGCGGCACGGTGGCGCAGTGGTAGCGCTGCTGCCTCGCAGTTAGGAGACCCGGGTTCGCTTCCCGAGTCCTCCCTGTGTGGAGTTTGCATGTTCTCCCCGTGTCTGCGTGGGTTTCCTCTGGGCGCTCCGGTTTCCTCCCACAGTCCAAAGACATGCAGGTTAGGTGGACTGGCGATTCTAAATTGGCCCTAGTGTGTGCTTGGTGTGTTTGTGTGTGTCCTGCGGTGGGTTGGCACCCTGCCCGGGATTGGATTCCTGCCTTGTTGGCTGGGATTGGCTCCAGCAGACCCCTGTGGCCCTGTGTTCGGATTCAGCGGGTTGGAAAATGGATGGATAGATGGATGGATGAACAATAAGGAATCAAGCTTGAAGAGTAAAATCATTAATAAATCTGACAATGTATCAGGAGCACTGCATTTATAAAGTTATCTGATTTTTTTCAAGGTATTAATCATAAATACAAAAGCTTTTTCTTGATTTATTATATCTCATTTGATCAATCCAGAAAAACTAATGGTAGCTATCATTTCATGCAGTGCCGAAGTAGTTTAATCAATTAGGTTACTATTGGAAATTTAAATACCTTCATTTCCCATATCATTTATATTCCTTTAACTATTGTTATTTATTTTTAATGTGATTTTACAGTTACAGATTTGCTCTGATGCTGCTCTGAATGGCACAGATTACTCTTACACCCTCATCCCATCCCATAGCAGTGCCGTTAACGTTTTAGATGTGTGTGAGGAACCTGTGTTATCAGTGGTCTAAATGTAAACTTACACACAATGACTGCACTAAATCGAACCCAGGTCTCTTCAATTGTTGTGAGGCCGTAGCTCTAGGCACTATTCCATCTTGCCATCTTTACTGTTAATTAGTGGGCTTATTGTTATTATGAGATGCTTTTGCACCGTCAAACATTACATGTATAGAAAGTCATGTTTAGGATTTTTAGTAAGAGGAGTAAGATTGCCTACTAATGTTTAAACTACATGTTTTATCATCCTATTTATGTTAGGTAAAAAAGAGAGTTATACTGCATTAGAATGTGCATAAACATTTATTGATTAATGTCGCGTCCTGCAATTGTGTTAACTTTATTATTATTAACTTACTTTATACTACCTTTATCTAAGGCTACCTACATCTGGAATAGAGTTGTTTACATTTATTTTATTTTTCCACTTGAAGTGAGGTGGCAACAAAGGTGAGTACACCCCTAAGTGAAAAATGTCCAAATTATGCCCAAAGTGTCAATATTTTGTGTGGCCACCATTATTTTCCCGCACTCCCTTAACTCTCTTGGGCATGGAGCTCACTAGAGCTTCACAGGTTGCCACTGGAATCCTCTTCCACTCCTCCATGACGACATCACGGAGCTGGTGGATGTTAGAGGCCTTGTCCTCCTCCACCTTCTGTTTGAGGATGCCCCACAGATGCTCAATAGGGTTTAGGTCTGGAGAAATGCTTGGCCTTTACCCTCAGTTTCTTTAGCAAGGCAGTGGTCGTCTCGGAGGTGTGTTTGGGGCTGTTATCATGTTGGAATACTGCCCTGCAGCCCAGTTCCGAAGGGAGGGGATCATGCTCTGCTTCATTATGTCACAGTACATGTTGGCATTCATGATTCCCTCAATGAACTGTAGCTCCCCAGTGCCAGCAGCACTCATGCAGCCCCAAACCATGACACTCCCACCACCATGCTTGACTGTAGGCAAAACACACTTGTCTTTGTACTCCTCACCTGGTTGCTGCCACACATGCTTGACACCATCTGAATCAAATAAGTTTATCTTGGTCTCATCAGACCACAGGACATGGTTCCAGTAATCCATGTCCTTGTGCATCATCTTTAGAGGAGGCTTCCTTCTGGGACGACAGCCATGCAGACCAATTTGATGAAGTGTGTGGCGTCAAAAGACAACCTCTGGATATGATGCTGAGCACGTGCACTTAACTTTTTTGGTCGACCATGGCGAGGCCTGTTCTTAGTGGAACCTGTCCTGTTAAACCGCTGTATGGTCTTGACCACCATGGTGCAGCTCAGTTTCAGGGTGTTTTCAGGGCAATCTTCTTATAGCCTAGGCCATCTTTATGTAGAGCAACAATTCTTTTTTTCAGATCCACAGAGAGGTCTTTGCCATGAGGTGCCATGTTGAACTTCCAGTGACCAGTATGAGAGAGTGTGAGAGCGATAACACCAAATTTAACACACCTGCTCCCCATTCACACCTGAGACCTTGTAACACTAACGAGTCACATGACACAGGGGAGGGAAAATGGCTAATTGGGCACAATTTGGACATTTTTCACTTAGGGGTGCACCCACTTTTGTTGCCAGCGGTTTAGACATTAATGGCTGTGTATTGAATTATTTTGAGGGGACAGCAAATTTACACTGTTATACAAGCTGTACACTGACTACTTTACATTGTATCAAAGTGTCATATCTTTAGTGTTGTCCCATGAAAAGATATAATAAAATATTTACAAAAATGTGAGCGGTGTACTCACTTTTGTGAGATACTGTATATGATATAAACCAGAACATACTGCATCCTAACCCTTTTTAGATGTGGTTACATGTAATGCCAAAAGCACCTACCACATTTGCTATGTCTGTCTGTCCGTCTGCATGAAAGAGCTTGGCCCCCAGTGAATCAACTTTGTTTGAAATTTGGCATATTTATTTTTCAAGGAATTCTGTCAAGAAAGTTTCATTTTCATTCAGATATCTGTGAGAAGTTAAGGAAAATGACACCTTTTATTGGCTAACTAGAAAGATTACAATGTGCAAGCTTTCAAGGCAACTCAGGCCCCTTCCTCAGGATAGATGTAATTCAGATATCTCAAATAGAGCACGCTGTACACATTTTTAAAATTTCAAAATCTCCCATTGAAAGGCATTGGTGAATCTGCAAACTAATCTATTTTAAAATAAAAAATGTATGACTTCTAATTATGGATTAGTTTACTTCTTTATAGTTACCTTGGCAAGGGTCTCTTCAACTTGAGTTTTTAAAAATATTTTCCTCTTTTGCTCATTTGACAGCCACTCCTGACGACAAAAGAGATTCCCAATAGAAGTCAAGTCAAATGCCAGTGAGAAGTGAGTGCGCACAATCAACTTGTACACAAACTTACATCTGCCCCTTGAGATAAGTTAACTGTAACTGTCAGCCAAACAAGTAAATGTAAATCTAACAGCCAAAACAAAAAGTCATTTATCTAGAAATAGGTGTAAGAGAAAAGGAGTTCTGTAAGCATAAAGTGAACAAATACAGTATGTACTCTGCATTTACATTACACTGAAAAAACTTCACAGCTCCATTACTGTATTACCCAGTATTTCTCTGACACTGTAATTATCAACAAAACTCCAGACATGCTGTACATCCTGGTGTTAGGCAACAATTTTACCTTGAGACTTCAGCAGATCTTAACTCTCCTTTGGGTGCTTCTTTACAAAATGTTTTAGGAAGTCTCAGATCCTCCACAACATCAATCATGGCCATTTTACTTCACTTGAGTCGGAATCAGCTGAAGCTGAAAGCTTCTGAGCCACCACAAGCCTATTTGGGCTACATTTCTAACTACATGACATTGTAAAGTGCTGTTAAAAAGCATGTATGTCCCAACTTTTTCAGGGCTGATGTCAACTTTTGGCAAAATTCAGCTGTAACCTGTGACAAAACTCGCCCTTACATTTTAGTTCAACTCTCTTTGCTAGTAGGAAAGTTACATAGCTTTGTTGATTTAACCTTGATTCCCTATACGTGCATGAGCAGCGAAGAGCAAACAACCTCTAAAATGGCATCAACATCGGATGAGAGAAAAAAGCGAATGTACAAAGCAAAATACTCCATGGACGTTTTACGTAATTTCGTTGAATAAGACTTATACTTGTCGGACTCAGAGTTTGATGCAAGGGATCTGGAGATGGATATTGAAAATGAAAGTTGATCGTGGTGCTGAACACTTTCATGTAGCTGATGCGCCTACAGCAGTGTTCACCTGCGAGGACCACCACTTATGATGACAAGAGGTACAAACCATATTGCGTTACACTGCGACCGCCACTTGCTGTGCCAAGACAGGCAGGCAGCCAGCTCACAGTGCTTTCCTGCTGACAATCGAGACATTCCCGCGCAGCCACTGCTGCCAGAGATGCTGAACATGCGTCAAGAGCAGCCACAGCACATAGCAACAGACGTTTTACGTTGATTTATGTGTGAAACCATTGGTTTGGGTGCTTTTCAGAAAACTTGAGTCTTTTGGAAAAAATATTCAGCCCTCAAAGCGTTAATGTAGTCAACTTAACACATGAAATTGTTTTCTATAAATCACTTTTATTTTTATACAAGACTCACTGTTACAAAAATATTTAATAAAGAAAAAGATGACTGACTCTTTGATGAAGTAACAAAAAAAATGACTTTACAAATCAGTTAAATGAGTCATCAAATCCACCTGAATGTGCACATTTTCTAACTTGTTTGAGCCCCATTTGTGCTATAAATCTCGTTTAAGGCCTTGTCCCCCAAAATTACAAATTCTGCCTTGCTAATGTGATAAATCTAAATAACCCTTAAGAAAGATTACATATTCACTCACATAAGTAGACAGTTATGGAGAATGAATTGATAGGAGACAGATTGCTTCCATAATTGTGAGTCCAAAATTTTGTTTGATGTCTTTGATGCCCTTTGATCAGCTGTTTTAAATGTTTTATAAGGTGTGCTATGTGATCTACTGAACAGACCCAGCAGATATGCAGTTCAGACACACTGTATCCGTCTTATGCTTATACATAATGTACTTGAATGTAGGGCCGTCTTACCAGCATCATAGACCCCCGGGCAAAGTAGTGCACTGGGACCCCTGTTTTGATAGCAAAACAGAAATACATATAGACATATTTGACGCGTCTTGACTTTATTTATTTATTTATTTATTTTTAGTAAAATACAATAATCATCTATAGCAGTGGTTTCCTAACCTGGGGTGCCCAGTGGCATTTCAAGGGGAGCAACAGAAAGGAAGGTTGCATCATGATTTGCCAAAATCGATTGAGGGCATCTTTATGAGGGCTTGTCCAACTCTATTGTGGTACAATCATTGCTTTGCAGTGTGGTGTCATTTAAAGATCATTTATTAGTTAGTCCTCCTGTTATATGATATGAAAAAGGCCATTTGTCACCTATGAATGTGCCCCAGAAATGCGCATCCTCGCAGGTTTCTTGCTTGGGTGTCACGTTTGTAAAGGCAAATAACTTTGAAGGTTGAGGTCTAATACTGATTTCTGTGCAAGCCCTGATCATGAAACACCACTGATTTCAAGTTTTGATTGACAATCTTGCCATTTGGAGACCAAGGGGGATGGAATTAGATGTAACACCTGTTGCTTACACTCAGCCCATTTCTCCTGATGGTGGTCCTGGCAGTAGTGCAACAATTTGCAGTGCATCTGTTTTTGAACTGCAGTGAAAGTTTTATCAGGGGACAAAGCCTGTCGACTATGTTCCATTGCTTAGGAGCGTGCCAGCACCAGTTGCTTCATGGGGGTCTCCAATCCCCCAAACCCCTTGATCGTTCATCATGTGTCATTTCCTCTTGCCGCTTGATGACCCCCAGATCATCAATCCAGTAAATAAGTTTCACAGGGGAAACATTTACAAGATTATCGAGATTTATAAAGGTAAATTGCTAAATCTATATTTAACATTATGCACTTGATTTTAAAACATTTTTTTGCTTTCAATTTGTTTACCCGCAGTACTGTATGTGGTTCAAAAATTAGAAATCGTCTTCAAATGTAATATTACTTTTGTAGGGGTGTGGAGATAAATCAAAACATTTTCTAGGGGTGTGAGGCATAGAAAAGGTTGGGAACAACTGATTGACAGCCAGACCAGACATTATAAACTTAACAGGCATGATGCACACTATACAGATTTTTTTTGTTTGCATTTGATGCTGATGTAAATTTTATCATTTATAGAAAGACTTTGGCAATCATTCTGTGGCAAAGTGTAACAATTTTGAAAAATTCTAGATGCTATAAAGATTTTGAAAATCAGGCTTATATTTTAAAAGATAAAGTTAAGCTACAACAGATGAAGAAAAAAGTAGCCACAACTCCCTTTGTCCCAGACTTGTGCTGATTCATCTTCATTATGCTTCTGCCTTCAGCATTGACATAACTGCTAGCAAGCCTCAGTCTCCCGTCTAACTGATGTGAATGTCAATTAGGTAGCATCCTGTTCTAATGCTGCAGAAACAGCTCTGGACAAAGTTGTGGAATTATACTCTGAGTGTGAGCTCTGCAAAAGCATGATAAGAATAGAGATGTTGTCTTTCTTTTCTTGCCTTTTCCTTTTGCATAACAACTCCATATTGGATTAGAAGTGTCTAATCATGGAATCCGTCTGTGCTTCAGTTAACACATCTATCTATACCTCTATAGCACAAACTGTAGCTCAATAAAACAGTATTCAAATAGTCTGTCAAATCACTTCTGATTATCAGTAAGCAAATCTTAATATATCCTAAACCATGTATCTAAATCGCATGGTTTCATGACCCCCTGCAGCGCCCATTTTGGTTTATGCAGCCCAGATCCCCATTATGTGGTTGATGTTTTTAGTATTGAGAGCCCGAGATTAGCTTCATTAGGTTTGATATTTTCAAATCACTGCTAGTGTCATTGTGTCCCAATTTCTTTGCTACAGAATCGCTTTGAGGTGTTGTTGCAGTGTGTTTGCAGTCATTATCATGATAAAAATGAAAGCTTGTCCTGCTAATTGGAAATTCGATGGCAGTGCCTGCTGTTAGGGATTACTTTCATTGGCTCTTGATTGTACCAACATTTTTGTACTTTATATTTTCTTAAATCTTTGATCCCTTCAGATATTATGTGTGGACACATCTGTAATGGTGACTCCATGAATCTGCCTTTTTTAAAACAAAAACAATTTTGCTCTTTTTCTTAACATAGTTATTTTTAATAATGTGAATCTTTCATTTTTGCTAAAAGAATATTTAAATTACTAGTACTACTTGCTCAGGCAACAGCAGCAGAAATGACTGTAGATGAGATGAAGTAGTGTAAGAGCTATTTAGGATGAGCATCTACTGAGGTGATTGTGTGCAATACATTTCTGCAGTATTTATTATGCATTTTCTATAATAGGAACTCCTGTTTTCTATATGGCGACAGAGGGCGAGTATATAAAGCATACTTTTATTTATCAATCTTTAGACCAAGCCTATAAATCTTTCTTTTATAAAAAAAATCTTGGAAGGCGACGAGACGTGATTGTCTCAGAGACACTTTCACGGCCCACGAGATGACAAGAGCTTATGCAAAGAGATTTGGAAAAGTCCTGCTTGGTTATGTCAGACACATTTCTTGTAGAGAGAAAGAAATGATATTCACTCACGGACAGTTATACGTTGCATTGTCACGATGTAATTCCAAACATGGAATCAAAATTAAATGCGATATTGATGAAAAGGTAAAAGCAAAAAGAGATGGAATATATGGAGATAGGTGATAGGACAGAAGTGCACGGCGCTAAATACAGATTACGCGGCATGGCAGCAGCAGCAGCAGCTAGAGATGCTTTTCTGCTTACCATAGTTGTACTGAGTGGTAATCTAAGTTACCATATCCTTTTCACCATCTCAAACCAGTCTGACAATTCTCCTCTGACCTCTCTCATCAAGAAGGTGTTTCTGCCCACATAACTGCTGCTCACTGGATGATTTTTACTCTTCACTTCTTCTTTCAGCTGCTCCCGTTAGGGGTTGCCACAGCGGATCATCTTCTTCCATATCTTTCTGTCCTCTGCATCTTGTTCTGTTACACCCATCACCTGCATGTCCTTTCTCACCACATCCATAAACCTTCGCTTAGGCCTTCCTCTTTTCCTCTTCCCTGGCAGCTCTATCCTTAACATCCTTCTCCCAATATACCCAGCATCTCTCCTCTGGACATGTCCAAACCAACGCAATCTCGCCTCTCCGACTTTGTCTCCCAACCATCCAACTTGAGCTGACCCTCTAATGTACTCATTTCTAATCCTATCCATCCTCGTCACACCCAGTGCAAATCTTAGCATCTTTAACTCTGTTTCCTCTAGCTCAGTCTCCTGCTTTCTGGTCAGTGCCACCGTCTCCAACCCATATAACATAGCTGGTCTCACTACCGTCCTGTAGACCTTCCCTTTCACTCTCGATAATACCCATCTGTCACAAATTACTCCTGACACTCTTATCCACCCATTCCACCGTGCCAGCACTCTCTTCTTCACCTCTCTTCCACAATCCCTATTACTCTGTACTGTTGATTCCAAGTATTTAAACTCATCCACCTTCGCCAACTCTACTCCCTGCATCCTCACCATTCTACTGACCTCCCTCTCATTTACACACATGTATTCTGTCTTGTTCCGACTGACCTTTATTCCTCTCCTCTCTAGAACATATCTTCACCTCTCCAGGGTCTCCTCAACCTGCTCCCTACTATCGCTTCAGATCACAATGTCATCAGCAAACATCATAGTCCACGGGGACTCCTGTCTAATCTCACCTGTCAACCTGTCCATCACCTTTGCAAATAAGAAAGGGCTCAGAGCTGACCCCTGATATAATCCCACCTCCACGTTGAATGCCTCCGTCGCTCCTACCGCAGACCTCACCACTGTCACACTTCCCTCGTACATATCCTGTACAACTCTTACGTACTTCTCTGCCATTCCCGACTTCCTCATATAATACCACAGCTCCTCTCGAGGCACCCTGTCATATGCTTTCTCCAGGTCCACAAAGACGCAATGCAACTCCTTCTGGCCTTCTCTAAACTTCTCCTTCAACATCCTCAGAGTAAACATTGCATCTGTGGTGCTCTTTCTTGGCATGAAACCATACTGCTGTTCACTAATCATCACCTCACTTCTTAACCTAGCTTCCGCTACTCTTTCCCATAACTTCATGCTGTGGCTCATCAATTTTATTCCCCTGTAGTTACTGCAGTCCTGCACATCCCCCTTATTCTTAAATATTGGCACCAGTACACTTCTACTCCACTCCTCAGGCATCCTCTTACTTTCCAAGATTCCATTAAACAATCTGGTTAAAAACTCCACTGCCATCTCTTCTAAATACCTCCATGCTTCCATAGGTATGTCATCTGGACAAATGACCTTTCCATTTTTCATCCTCTTCATCACTGTCCTTACTTCCTCCTTGCTAATCTGTTACATTTCCTGATTCACTATCTCCACATCATCTAACCTCTTCTCTCTCTTGTTCTCTTCATTCATCAGCCTCTCAAAGTACTCTTTCCATCTGCTCAACACACTCTCCTCACTTGTGAGTATGTTTCCATCTTTATTCTTTACCACCTTAACCTGCTGCACATCTTTCCTAGCTCGATCCCTCTGTCTAGCCAATCTGTACAGATCCTTTTCTCCCTGTCCTACCTCTCATACAACTCATCATACGCCTTTTCTTTAGACTTCGCCACCTCTCTCTTCACCTTGCACCTTATCTCCTTGTACTCTTGTCTACTTTCTGCATCTCTCTGACTATCCCACTTCTTCTTTGCCATCCTCTTCCTCTGTATACTCTGCTGTATTTCCTCATTCCAACACCAGGTTTCCTTTTCCTCCTTCCTCTTTCCAGATGTCATGCCAAGCACCCTTCTTGCTGTCACCCTTACTACATCTGCTGTAGCTTCCCAGCTGTCTGGTAACTCTTCCTCCCTAAACTCAACCTTGCAGTCTTCCTTTTTCAACTTCCACCATTTGATCCTTGGCTCTGCCCTCACTCTCTTCTTCTTCTTGATCTCCAACGTCATCCTACAGATCACCATCCTATGCTGCTTAACTACACTTTCCCCTGCCACCACTTTGCAGTCTTCAATCCCCTCCAGATCAACTCTTCTGCATAGGATGTAATCTACCTGTGTGCATCTTCCTCCACTCTTGTACGTAACCCTATGTTCCTCTCTCTTCTTAAAATATGTATTCACCACAGCCATGTCCATCCTTTTGGCAAAATCCAATGTCCTCTGACCTTCTTCATTACTCTCCTTGACACCATACCTACCCATCACCTCCTCATCTCCACTGTTCCCTTCACCAACACACCCATTGAAATCCGCTCCAATCACCACTTTCTGTCCGTTGGGTACACTGTTCATCACTTCATCCAACTCACTCCAAAAATCTTCTTTCTCACCCACTGCACACCCAACTTGTGGTGCATATGCACTAACAACATTCATCATCACACCTTCAATTTCCAGCCTCATAATCATTACTCTGCCTGACACTCTTTTCACCTCCAAAACACCCTTGACATACTGTTCCTTCAGAATAACTCCTACCCCATTTTTCCTCCCATCCACACCATGATAGAACAATTTGAATCCACGTCCAATCCACTTGGCCTTACTCCCCTTCCAATTAGTCTCTTGCATACTCAATATATCAGCCTTCCTTCTCTTCATCATATCTTCTAACTCTCTTGCCTTACCAGTCATACTGCCAACATTCAAAGTTACTACCCTCAGCTCTACTCTCTTTACTTTCCTCCTCTCCTCCTGCCTCCGGACACATCTTCCCCCTCTTCTTCTCCTTCTTCTTCTTTGGCCAACAGTAGCCCATTTTCCGCCAGCACCCTGTTGGCTAACAGTGCTGGTGGCAGTCATTATTAACCCGATCCGGTATGGAAATTTGTATTGTCCGCATATTTATTTGGCAAAATTTTACACCAGATGCCCTTCCTGATGTAACCCTCCCCATTTATCCAGGCTTGGGACCAGCACAAAGAAACACACTGGTTTGTGCATCCCCTGTGGCTGGGTTTGATGATTTTTACTCTTCTCATCATCCTAAATAAACTCTAGAAAATCCCAGGAAATCAGCAGTTGCAGAAATTCTCAAAACAGCTGTCTGGCACCAACACATATGGCACAGTCGAAATCACTGAGATCACATTTTTTTCCCCATTCTGATGTTTGATGTGAACATTAACTGAACGTTACTGACTTGTATCTGCAGGATTTAATGCATTATGCCGCTGTCACATGATTGAACGATCAGAGAGCTGTACGGATAATCTCATGTGCAGGTGCTCCCAATATTTTGCTCAGCGAGTGTTTCTTTGAAATGCTCTCCCTAGTAGCCCTGGATTTGTTACAATTTGGGTCAGTTTGTTACACTTTTTGTTTTTCGCTTCAGGGGAATTTTTTTTGGCTGCTTTACTGTAGATTTTTGGAAAGATTTAAGCTCATAAAATATTAATATGTAAGTGCTCTGTATTTAGGATGTACAGTAGTTGTGAACCAGTGGAAAATCTTTTATTATTTATTTTAAAGTGTGTCATGACGCCGTTTTGTGACTGTGTTAAGATGACACGTTGTATTGTTACTGGGGGTTGCCCTTCCAATAGGCCCTATGTGCCTCATTTTGGATCCTCATCTTTACATCCCCATTCTTTGATTCCGGATTCAAGAGTCAAACAGCTTCAGCATTAGTCCTCAAAATACTTTGTGATTTAAGATTCAATTTCTGTTTCGGCTTCTATCATAGTCTTGTGTTTAGATTTGCCTTGAGGTTGTGGTACGGTTTTGTTACATTAGCCCTAATTTCTTTAATTTATTTAATAAATGTTAATTTAGGGCTCGTTATTTATTTCAAAACCTGAAATGCTTTCATTTTTTCAGTTTGATTTGATTTCTTTTTTTAATTTTTATTTTACACTCATATTTTTACTGCAAAACCATTGGTTGTTTTCTATAGGCGCCACCATTCTGAGCCTCCGTCGCTATGACGTGTCTGTCTGTTGCTAAGGCCATGTTAAAATTTGTAGATAACTCCTAAACCTTTTACAAACCAGCGATGGACCAGCGCCATGTCCAAGTTTTGTTCCTGCCTTGTGCCATATGCTGTCAGAGATAGGCTCCATACCCTCCTGACCCCCAAAAACTTTTCAGGGCTAAGCAGGTTAAATAATAACTGACTGACTAACTTTTTATAAGCACTTTTTTCTTATTTCTTTTTGGCTTGATTAATTCTTGGCCAGGTTCTCTAAGACTTTAATTTTGTTTTGCACATTGAGCTTTGTTATCAATACTTTGACTCCTGGCTTTGACCCTTGCTTGCCTTAGGATAAAGATTTCATCTCTTGATCTTTTATTTGCTTTTGCCCTTGTGGTCTGCCAGCTGACATCTGTGACAGAACAGGTTTCAAGTGTAGATTTTGGCAGCAGCTCGCCTTCTGGTTGTTGACTTCTGATAATTCTCATGTTGGCATTAATTCAGTTTTAGTAGCGCCCTCTCTAAGTTTTAGACTTTGACTCTCATCACCGTTTCTTGAACATGTGCACACCTACTGTCCAGTTACTGCTGTTCTTGTGGTTGCTCATATTCCCTTTTTGCCAGGAGACAATTCAGGGAGGTCCGCTTGAACTAAAAAAAAGCGGGTGGACTGTTCTGAGGATACTAGCAGCTCGCACAACAGTATTGACCAGATGGATCTGTGAGGTCTGCCTGACTAGCTGGGCCTGTCACATCTGCCTGTTTAGCTTTCCACAGCTCACACTGGGGTCTGTGATTTTCTGATTTACTTTTTCATTCTTGGACACTTGGTTAATCAGTTTGCTCTACCTTAATAAATACTAGTAACCTATGCGAGAGTAGCTCATTTGGTGCTTTTTGTCACATTTGTCATCCTCCGGTGTGCCATGCCATCCATTGTGAGGTCCTTCCCTTCTTCTTGTGTCTGTACAAATTGATGATTTTTTTCGTTAAACATTTCTGAAAGAAAAAATAAAGTGCTTATTTTTGCCTAATTTATGTATTGTCAAAATGACTATTCATCTTTAATTCAACTTTTTTTTTTCACGGAAATAAATACAGCAGTGTATTATTTTTAATCTTGTTTTCTTTCAACTGTAAAGACATATTTCGTCTTTTTAGTTTTTAAATTATTTTTTTGGCTTGCAACAAAGGGATAAGGATACAGGATATCAGACACAACAAAAAGAATTTCTTGGACAAACACCATGGTGTAGGATTATCGTGGTTTTGGCACAGTTGTTTTGTAGACACCTGTTTTGTACTGTCAGAGCATCCCTCATGATGGAGAGCTGACTTTCATTTGATAAAAAGTGAGACAGTTTGCTTCCTCAAAGTTCTGTGAATATGGAAAGATAGGCCAGTGTGAATTCAAAGAGCAAGTGAAATTCATTTGCACATGCTCTTCATGGCAGGCTGTGCTATCCTGGAGTAAAAAAAGATAATACCTCAGTCTCACCTCTTTTCTTTGTTTAAACAGTTCCTTCTGAGGGCGTCTGTTCACATCATTGTTCTAAGGTCTCCTTGTAGAGAAGATCAAGCACTTGATGGTTTGATGAAATTCAGTTCACACTGAGTGTTAGAAACATTTCTTCTCCTGGTATTAGCCGGCACTGTTCTTCAGCTCCAGTTTTTTCCTACTTTCTTTTTTTATTAAGCTCTGAGGACACCAGACAGAGAAGGGAGAGGCAAATGAAAATACTCCGAAATAAAAATGACTGCAGTCTAAGTTATTATTATATTCAGTGTATTACATGCTCAGTGCCCTCCATAATGTTTGAAACAAAGACACACTTTTACTTTGTTTTACCCCTCTGCCCTACACTTTAAAATTATCCATCCATCCATTATCCAACCCGCTATATCCTAACTACAGGGTCACGGGGCTCTGCTGGAGCCAATCCCAGCCAACATCCTACAAGGCAGGAAACAAACCTCTGGCAGGGTGCCAGCCCACCGCAGGGCGTGCACACACACACACACACACACACTAGGGACAATTTAGAATCGCCAGTGCAACTAACCTGCATGTCTTTGGACTGTGGGAGAAAACCGGAGCACCCGGAGGAAACCCACGCAGACACGGGGAGATCATGCAAACTCCACGCAGGGAGGATCTGGGAAGTAAACCCGGGTCTCCTAACTGCGAGGCAGCAGTGCTACCGTGCCGCCCTACTTTAAAATTATAAATCAGACAATTCAGACATGATTAAAGTAAACATTGCAGACTTTCATTTAAGGGGATTTCCATACATTTCAGTCACATCACTTTTTCTACATGGTCTGGGGGACCATAATGGGCACCATAATGATTTGGGCATAGCAATGGCAGGTCTATTAAAGCAGTCATATTTAGGACTTGCCACTGTAACAAAAGCCGCTATACCAGCGTTCAACCCAGCACAGACAAACACAGGAGGCACACTGATAAAACAAATAAATGTTTTATATTTTCTTTTCTTCGCCTGTGGGCAACGCCTTCCCCGTTCCCACAGGCACAACAGAGTCCTAATAAGCACAAGCCCACACAATTCTTCTTCTCCTTGATTTTTTCTTTTCTCCTCCACTCCTCTCCAGCAAGCTTCATCCACTACCATCTGACTACAGTAATCCCTCCTCGATCGCGGGGGTTGCGTTCCAGACCCCCCCGCGATAGGTGAAAATCCGCGAAGTAGAAACCATATGTTTGTATGGTTATTTTTATATATTTTAAGCCCTTAGAAACTCTCCCACACTGGTAACATTATTAGAGCCCTCTAGACATGAAATAACACCCTTTAGTCAAAAGTTTAAACTGTGCTCCATGACAAGACAGAGATGGCAATTCTTTCTCACAATTAAAAGAATGCAAATATATCTTCTTCTCTTCAGGAGCAGAGAATTTCAGAGAGAGAGAGAGAGAGAGAGAGAGAGAGAGAGCTCGCTCGCAAAGAAAAGCAAACAATCAAAAAATCAATACGTGTGCTTTTAAGTTTGCCGGCATTTTTTAGAGGAGCGTCAGTATCTTCTAAGTAAACAGCTTCTGTGCAAACAGCCCCTCTGCTCACATCTCCTCCGTCAAGCGCAGAGAGAGAGAGAGAGCGCGAGATTAAAGCAAACAATCAAAAAATCAATAAGTGTGCTTTTGGAAGCACCGCGATAAAGCGGCATTTCTTAGAGGTGCCTCCGTATTCACTAGGCAAACAGCTTCTGTCCAAACAGCACCTCTGCTCACAACCCCTCCGTCAGGCGCAGAGAATGTCAGAGAGGGTGAGATAGAGGCAGAGACAAGCAAACAATCAAGCACCGCACGGCAAACATATCGTATATCATTGAGGAGTTTTATTTAATATGTAATACATGCTCTGATTGGGTAGCTTCTAAGCCATCTGCCAATAGCGTCCCTTGTATGAAATCAACTGGGCAAACAAACTGAGGAAGCATGTACCATAAATTAAAAGAGCCATTGTCCGCAGAAAGCCGCGAACCAGCGAAAAACCCGTGATATATATTTAGATATGCTTACATTTAAAATCCGCGATAGAGTGAAGCCGCGAAAGTCGAAGCGCGATATAGCGAGGGATTACTGTATCGTGGTAGATAGATAGATAGACAGATAGCTAGATAGTGTGAACGCTGGCCCCGGCACAGACAGACGGACAACATTTTTCCACCACACACTGTTTATTTTGCTATACACTATTTACAAGTCCATAAAGTCACGTGCACTCACGAACCCCAGTGCCTCCAGCACCGATTTCCCCAAAGTCCAGGGCTCACAGTCTTTATGCCTTCCTGGCCGCCTCCCGTCCTCTCTCTCCAGCTCAGTCCGCTACCTCCCGACTTCCACCTCCTGACTGGAGAGAGGCGGCCCCTTTTATGGGAACCCGGATGGGCTCCAGCTGCTTCCCGGCACCTGACGTTGGCCACACCCCTGTGTGGCGGAAGTGCCGGCTGCGCACCCGGAAGCCGTCCGTGCATCCCCAGTCGTCTTCCCCCCGGCACTTCCTGGTGTGGCGGAAGTGCCGGGCTCTCGGGATAATTAGGCACTGGGGCGCCGCCTGGCGGTGGCCACGGGTCCCTGCAGGGCTGGGCTTCCAAGCCCTGTACCCGAGGCCCCCTGCATAACCAGGACGGACGCCCCCACTCGGTCTGGAGGAGGCACACGCCCTCCTCCGGTCCTCCAAGGCGTCCCGACCGGGCTCCAGCCCCGGCCGAGGACCAGATGGGATAAACCGGCATCGAGGCGCCGCCTGGCGGTGACCACGGGCCCCTACAGGGTAGGGCTTCCATGCCCTCGACCCGTGGTCCCCAACAGAACCAGGACGGACGCCCCCTCGCGGTCTGGAGGAGGCACAAGCCCTCCTCACGTCCTCCTGGGCGTCCCGGCCGGGCTCCAGCCCCGGCCGGGGACCACAATAGATAGATAGTTAGATAGACAGACAGATATTTTATAGCCCACCCGGAAGTGCTCCAGGTGTTTGATGACAGATTTCCGGTTGCACTTCTGGGTGTGGCATAAGAGCCGCCCACTCGGGCTCAGGAACCACTGCAGCGCCCCCAGATGGCACCCTCGGATCCCAACAGGGTTGTAGAGAACTCCATCTCCCATGGAGCCCTGCAGGAATCCGAGGCACCTCTGCCACCCAGAGGGGCTGCCATCTAGCGTCCTGGGGGAGGTACTGATCACTAACTGCTTGTTACCCCGGAACCATATCAAGAAGAGACGTCCCAGCTGGGCACAGTCGCATTTTACATACAATGCCTGATTGATGTCTGATTCATAGACATCACCAGGTGCTAATGCTGTTGCCAGACCTCGAATGCAGCCATCTTCAGCTCCTGCTTGTTTTGGAGGCTTGTTCCCTTAAGTTTGCTCTTCAGCATATGGAAGGTCTGCTCAATTGGATTTAAATTGGGTGACTTTCTTAGGCATTCAAGAATTTTCAATTTTTCAGTTTTGATAAACCCTTGTATTGCTTTAATAGTATGTTTGGGATTGTTAACTTCCTGCAGGATGAAGAGCCATCCAATGAGTTTGGAGGCATTTACTGGAACTTGAGCGGATGTTTCTTTACACCTCAGAATTCACTGCCATCAGCAGTTCCAACAATCAATGAAGAGAAGTGTGCCAGGACCTGTGCCAGTCATGCATGCCCAAACCATAATATGCCACCATGTTTACCAGATGACGTGATCTGCTTTGGATCCTGGGCAGTTTCTTTTGACTCGTCTGTTCATAGGACCTTTATCTAGAATCCTTTTTTGCAAACTGGCCATCCTGGTTTTGTGGCTAACTAGTGGTTTGTTTCTTGCAGTGTGGCCTCTGTGTTTCTGTTCATGAAGGCTTGACACACACACATCTGCCTCCTGAAGGCTGTTCTGATTGTCGGACAGGCATTTGCAGCTTTTTCTTTACCACGGTGAGGATTCTTCTGTCATCAGCAGTAGTGGCCTTCCTTGGCTTACCAGTCCCTTTGCTATTACTAGGCTCACCAATGTGTTCTTTCTTCTTGATGATATTCCAAACAGTTGATTTTAATTAATATGAAGGTTTTACCGATGTTTCTAATGGTTTTATTCTTGTTTTTCAGCCTCATAATGGCTTCTTTGACTTTCTTTGGCATAGCTATTGTCATCATGTTAAACTACAGACCCTAAAGGGTAGAAGCAGGCTGAGGTATCTTATAAAGGAATGAAACACACTTGAGGAATCACAAACACCTCTGGCGCCAACTCTACCAAACATTATGTTGCCCTGAAATGGGGGTACTATATAGAGAAAGTGTTGTCATATCCACATGGTGTGACTGAAATGTCTGCAAATTCCCTTAACTGAAAGTATGCAATGTGCACTTTAATCACATCTGAATTGTCTGATTTATACTTTTATTAAACTGTGGAGTAGAGGGGTAAAATAAGGAAAAATGTGTCTTTGTCCCAAACATTACGGAGGTCACTGTATATTTATAGAGAACAACTTCTGTAGAACACCCTGCCCAGGATTGGTTCCTGCCTTGTGCCCTGTGTTGGCTGGGATTGGCTCCAGCAGACACCCGTGACCCTGTGTTCAGATTCAGCGGGTTGGAAAATGGATGGATGGATGGAACTTCTGTAGAAAGAGAATGAACACAAAAATAACACACATCTGCATTTTTACTCTGGTGTTCCTAATTTTCTGGCATACAAACACGAACATTTTTATCAAAATCAATCTTAAGTTTTTTTTTACTTAATTTAACTGTAGATGATGGGGATGGGGAGAGTTAAATTCAGTAAGTGAGTGTTGCAAATTATTGTTTTTCTCAAATTTCTTAATGTGCTTTATTCTTTGATTTTACAGAAATTCCTGTTTTTGCACCAGAAGGAAGACCTCAAAACTCCCAAGAAAATACTGATAAGCATCATGTCTAATGAAACCAGGAGGGCCCAGGCGCAGTTGTGATACCTTTCTAATTACCAGCTTAAACCAAGGCATCTTTTAATTGTTTTGTTGTACATATCTATATATTATTTCAGAGTAATGTTTATTTTATGGCCAATATGACTCATTTTATATTGAATAGCACATTTTAATGTAATAAATAAATTAATGAAATATACATAAATATAAGCCAGACTGCAATTTTCTGGATATGTATTGGAGGTTTTTTAGCTTTTTTTTGTTGGTACTGCTTTTTTAACCAGAAAGGGATATATTGTCAGGGTTTTTATTGAAATGGACATAATTTTTGAAGTGATGGGCATTTATTTAACAAAAGAGATTTATATTCTAAATAGAGAGAATCCCTGTACATTCTTGTGTCTATGTAAAGTAAATAAATGACTATATTCACAATTGGGTGGCATGCCGTATCTTACATTTTCTGTGATTAAATATTTACTTTTTATATGTAGCAGAGATTGAAAACTAATGGATATGTGGGCTTCTGCATGAGTGTGCTCTGTGGGGGCTGATGGCCCCACCACGATTAGTTATTACCTTGTACGCAGTTTTGTTGAGGTAGGCTTTGGTGGGCCATGAGCCAGAATTACACTGCAAAAAAAGGCATATAAAAGGCAAAAACTAGAGAAAAAAAATACTTTAAATGGGAATTGTTTTGCTTTTATTTAGTAAAAATATCCGCCAATGGGGCAAGCGACATTTACTTGACAAGATTTCTTAAAGTAAGCTAAAAAATCATTAATACAAGGGACGTTCAAAAAGTTTCCACACTTTTAGATTTTCATTGGAAATGGTGAAGGCGGTAGGAGTGGTAATTGGGCATTAAAAAGTTGGTACGACGCTGGGAAAATTGCATCACAAACAAAGGTGACTGTGTAGAAAAGGGATGTCATTTGTTTCTGAAGTTCTTAATGCAGTTTTAAAAAAGTGCGGAAACTTTTTGAACATCCCTTGTACAAAGTTTTTGATAAATAATTATTACAATGAGGAAGACATGATTTAGTGTCAGGAAATAAGTACTTTTCACTTGCTTAGAGTTAATTTTTGCAGTGTAGATTTAGGGTGTTTAAGAGTAAAGGATGGATGGATGGATGGACTAAATAACACAAATGGACGTTATTAAAAATCTGGTTTTAGAAAATGTATTCCATGAACATAAACACAATCTGTAAAGTATTTTGCAGTTTAGAATATAATTTCAGAATTGTATCTAAACTCAATTTTGATGTAATGATATTTACTAGTTTACTATTTCTCTGTTAGCAGCAGCAGCAGCACTGTGTTATCCTGCATTGATGAGGGCTGAATTATAAACCTCGGTAAAAGTTATATTTCCATCTGTAGTGTACGGTTAAAGAACAGCATGGCTGAAAGCACTCAGTTCTTTACTTCTTGATCCTTCAATTTATTCCTGCCTAATCCTTCACTTTTCAGATTCAACATGATCATAGCTGTCACTGTGTATTTGCGTTACATTGCTGCATGTAAATTTTACACCTTATCTGGTTGGATACCGAGCTGTACATTAATACATTTAACTCAATACAAGTTGAGCATTTATGTGCTATAGCAAGCCAAATTAACATTTACAAATATCTGAAAATAAATTTTAGATATCATTAAATGTAGCTCAGCTTATCTTGAATTGTATGTGAGATATCTTAAAATCTATATGGAGTTATTTTGAGATATCATAAAATGTATTTAAGATATCTCAAAATGGTCAGGAAGCCATTTTGGCTTATAAACTAAAATTTGACATACAGTAACATATTTGAAAAATCTTTTGTTGTATTTTAGATACATAGATACATAATTATGTTTAGATATTATCTTTTTAAAGTGAAAAACTGAAATACTGTATCTTGAAATATATTTAATATATCCCAAAAGAAGATGTATTCAGGAAAATTAATTTGGCCCCTGTGTAAATGAAAGTCAATGTACAGAAAAGAATTCATAACCAGAAATAAGTTTAACATTTTTTTTGCTTTAATTTATCCACAAACTTGTAGCGTCAGGAAGTGTGCAATGTTGACCTTTATACTGTGGCGGTAATCACGTTATCTGCCTCACACTCCCAGTCGTCTTGCCTGCATCACAGACAGCAAACAGTGCCGGTGCCCATAATAAAAACAAAATGACACAGCAGGAAGACATATTATAAAAATAACATCTTCAAAAACGATTTCAATTAAAATTATGATTGAACCATTGAATTTCTTGATGTCTATAATCTCAAAATGATACCACTATTAATTTTAGTGGCCATGGAAAAAAATATTAAAAATATTCCAAATATCTTAAAATTGATTTCAGATTTTTAAAAATGACAAGGGTTTCTTTTCAAAATGTCTTGAACTGCATTTGAAATCTTGAAATCGTCATATTTTCAGATATCTATAATGCATTTATGGATATCTTAAATTACATTCTGTAAATGTTAGACTTGCATAATATTCACAACTTTCTAGAATAAGTATAAAACCATATAAATTCATACACTAAAGGTATAATATAAATATCTGTGACACTTCTGTAAATTAACCATTCACTGAAAAGAGTACACTAAAGCTAATAGTTAACAGCAAAAGAACATAAAAACAGTAATTCACAGAGACAATCACATTAAAATCATTGTTAACAAAAGTCAAACTAGAAAGCAGTTTAATGCTTCCCAATACAGTAGAGTATATAGTTTTTGACATGTTGCCTATTTGCAGCAAATACATCTGTTCAACAAAGAACTGTGCAAGACCCACAGATTTATAGGGCAGAGAGAAGTTCCTGATGGTGATTGGCAGGTGGCCCCTCCGCTTATGGGATCACTCACAAAACACATGGAACATAACAGAAGCAGCTTATATACATGGACAAAAATCAAAACTAAAGAATGATACACATGACATAAATAAAAGAAATAGAATGAACAACAGAGACATATAACATGAAATTGAAGCCTTCTTAGTGGAGACACTCTAGCTGGAATATAACAGGGGGGTTCTGCAAACTTCTTCTGAGTGTTTATCAAGGCGCTGCTTCTGAGTGTGTCACTCTTCTGATATGGCTTTGGAAACACCTTGTCTAGTTTTCCTGGAGACGAGGTCTTAGAAGTCCCACTCTAGGAAGAAAGCCTAGCGGATTGGAGAGGCATGCATTTAGATTTATGAGATTCACAAATAAGATGATTATGCAGATTACTATATAAAGTCCAACAAAATCAAAAAAGACTGGAGACAAGAGAAACAGAGACAGAGAGAGTAGAGGGCACTGAGAATGCTTTAAGCTGTTTTCAAGACTTCAAGTAACTACTTGATTAGAGAGACTGAACATCTACCACTATTAGGCTGTATGGTGTGGGCTGCCACATTTTATTCATTTAACTATTTAAAAGGTTAGACCTTATTAAGTCTGCTTTCTGGAATATTTTACACTATATTACCACTCTGGGCTGGGAATAGACAAGTCAATTGAAGGTGAGGAAGAGGGAACACTTCTTAGAAATAAGCTACAGTGATAGTCATAACTAAGTGCATTTTGAGAGAGAGCTACTTATAGAAGCTAGTGGACTGCAGTCCTAGGTGCAAGTGAATTGCAGCTGTGAACTGTATATCTCTAAAGGCTGGTTAAGTTTAAGAACAGGCAAACATGAGTAGCATATACCTACAGGAAAAGAATCTCTGTACTTTGATGAAAAGACATTTACATTTTGTGGAGAGATACCCACGAAAGCCTTTCCCACAGTAAAACATTTCGGAAAGATCAAAGATTTTAGATCCTGGAAGGTTGTTCACTGAAGTGAAGGACAATGGAATATTTTTTATTGTGGTATTCTTTCATAAAAATTTTTGATTAACAACCATCCAGAGTGAAAGCTCATCCTAATCCTTCTTCTTGTGATCACAAGTCACAAAAAATAAGAACCATAACGAGTTCTCGAACTATAGGAAAGGCCTATCTTTTACTTTTATTTTACTGCTGGATATCTAGAGAAATGATATGGCTTTGTTCAGGAAAATCCAAACGTTTGAGCAACATTAATATTAACCATTACCAGAATATGTGGGTAACGCAGAAGAATGGATGCCATGATATTAAAAGGTACAATATATCTTCAATGCAATGCATTTGAATGGCTTTAACTTGAGTACTGAAGTGCAGGATTGAAAAAGATAGGCCCCAGTATAGGAGATGAGGTGACACTCAGGATAATTCAATTGAATAAAAAAAAATGCATACAGAAAACATGTGAAAACAAAAGAATATGGCATAATAAAAAAGTTAACCAGCATGTAAATTACAATGACTGGAAGAAGTAATCACATCCCTGGAGCTGTGTGTCTGAAAGCTGACATATTTAATGGCTAAGCTGTAGTTAAACACTGCAGTAGTATATTATTACTGCAATAACAGAAACCTAGGGATGAGCATAATATATTGGATAAAGATTATTTAGGAACAACAGGGAAGATAAATAAGAAAAACACTAAATGCAAAATTGCTTCAAATGGGAGATAAATTATGTTTTTGTTAGGCAATTTGGTTTCAAACAGTGAACAGCGTTTGGCTTGATTTCAGGGGCGTGCTATAGACCACCTGGCACAGATACAATAATCTGTAGCAGACTTTCTATTAGATCTGCCAATGTGCTCAATATGGGATATGTATCTCTTTATATTGTAAAAAGTATTACCATTGTCCATGTAGTCAATTGCCTCCTAAGAACAGGGGGTTAGGAGGCTAATACAATTCCTAGGAGAAGGAACCATTGATGGAATGGGAGATCTTGGGTTTGCCCTTAAATTGGCATGCCATTCAAATGGAATTCTATTTTAATGAGTCAAGGATCAACCAGGGGTTTGCAGTCAAACACAGGTGCCCCATGGTGGGAGCATGGCCCATCAAGGCTCCAGGGCACAAAGGAAATGTGGCAGAAGAACTATGGGCAGAGGTTCTAAGCCTGTTAGGGAAGGAAGAGTTACCTGAGTGGACACATGTAAAATTCCCCAACATTGATACAGGGAAGGCGACCCAGCAGTTTCCCAGACTGCTTTTAAAGACAGGGAGGCATGGAAGATTGGGAAAAGGTTAATAGACCTCCATGCTGACAGAAGACAACACATGGCACAAGGGTAGGAGAGCAGGAACAGAGCTGCTCGTTTTAATGGTGAGGCAGCAAAAGCACTGCCCTGAAAAATTGAACATCATAAAGCACCTGACAGCTCAGAGGAACCAAGACATCAGACTCCACTAGGAGGGCCTCCAGCTTCCCATGAATGACCATCTACTTGGACATTGGTTACATTCAAGCATTTGGATTAAGAGCCTACAGGTGTCCTCCAAATCCACCAAGAACATTCAGGAAATCAAGTCCTTCATTTGACTTTGAATGGTGCCCAAGCCACTGATACTGATGGCTAGTCTTTACTTGATGCTAGATTGAGTGAAGCCATCTGAATTTACTTCACCTCAAGTTTGGTGAAAACACGGAAACGTTCAGGAATTTTTGAGAATTTGCTGTGTGAAATGCATTGAAGTAATTGAGGAAAGAGGAACTGAACTAGTGTTGAGTGGTTTATAAAGGTACAGTGGCCTTTGAAGTTTTCCTAAGGGCTAGGGAAGTGTATGCCAACTATTCTTGAATGATTATTCTGAGAAAAAATGTAACTTAAAGTTTGAGATGCCAATGTGCATCCCTTAGATAAAATTATAGTCCATAATACTTTTTTTTATCTCTTGTGGACACCAAACACCCAACAGAAACAGTCATGGACACAAGTGAAAAACCCAAATAGTCTTTTATTGAGGAAAACTCTTCTCAACAAGTGTTTCCCATCACCACAGCCACAAGTATATGCAATAAGCCCTATAAAACATAATAAACACACTCTTTGTCTTCCTTCTCTTGGTCTCTTACTGCCTCCTCCACTCCTCCTCGCAGGTTTCGTCCACCTTGCACCCAACTCTGGCTTGTCATTATGAGGTAGGCAGCTCTTTTTATCTTCCGCCAGGAGTACATCTGTTGTTCTGTACATGTGATCTGAAAGCACTTCCAGATGAGATGGAAACCCCATTAGGTAGAGCTCCCTAGTCACCTGCAGCACCCCTGGCAGCACACAAAGAGCCAAACAGGGATGAGTTGAGGAACTCCATGTCCCATGCTGCCCTGTGGGAATCTGAGGCACTTCTGCCTTCTAGTGCTCCAGGGGACATAATGCCTTGGCACACTCTCTCTCCCGGTCCTTCCATTCTGAGAATGTCCCAGTCAGGTAAGGCTGCCGATAGTCCCTCGCACTCACTCTACATCTCCCAAGCACCTATCACTATGACTAACTAAAATGCACAGAGTCTGAGAGGTAAGGGATTGTTATATATTTGGGAGCTGTTCCTGTCACTACCAAATCTGTGCTACAGAGAGAGGAGCATAATGTGTTCAATTCAGCAGTGAACGACACAACGTACAATAAAGCTATGCAGAACAACAAAGTAAAGGTGGAATCCCATTATAACGAAACTCACAGGACTATAAAGTATTTCGTTATAACGAATATGGGGAAAATACGTATAGTATTGTCATCGGGCCGCCAGCGATTTACTATGTCTTAGCTGGGGCAAGGACAGTTCAATAGCTGCTCTGCTGCGTCTGGTAAACAGTAAACCAAGGGCAAAGCAATTGGTTGTCCTCAGCAGGATCAGGGTTACTGCATACCATGATTGTCACACAATGTTTAACATTTAACACCAGGCTTTGATCTGCTGTCCCTCACACTCTACTGATCTGTCTTCTCCAGACCGCGTCTGGCACAGCGGTGATTCCATGCTGCTGGTGTTCTTCTAATCTGAAGATTGGAGCTAAAACATGACAAACCCTGTGCCGTGGCTCCTAACAGGTCCTATTCTGAATGAAGTCTTGAGACTGTACCTGCCTTCTCTATACAGTAATAAAGTATCCGTATTTTCCTTGAAAACCTGGAGTCATCTTCCTGTCTCTCGTGCAACTCTGTGACCCAAACTTGACTATACCTGTATGATAAAACAGTGTTTCTTTAACTGCAAAAAATATTTTATTTGAAAATTAAATGTTAGGTATAACCTCTTTTTTTTATAGAAATACAGGTATAAAAATACAGAATGAAAAGTAGATGTTAGTTGCAAATATTTTTATAGAAAAAAACAGGTATGAAAATACAGAATGAAAATGAGACATTAGATGTAATTTTTTTTAAGTAGAAATACAGGTGTGAACACAGAATGAAAATGAGACATTCGTTTTTTTTTAAAAAAGAAATACGGGTATGAACACAGAATGAAAATGAGATGTTAGATGTAATTTTTTTTTAATAGAAATACAAGTATGAATACAGAATGAAAACGAGATGTTAAATATATTTTTTTATAGAAATAAAGGTATGAGCAGAGAATGAAAACAAGACTTTAGATGCAACTTTTTTTAATAGATATACAGGTATGAAATTCCAGAATGAGTTGTTAGATGAAGATGAAGGCGCGATTCCAAAATGCTTTTGCCATGTAATTTTTTTTCATTCTGGAATCAACTTTTCCAATTTTTCTTTTTTAATTTTTCTTTCAGAGTAATCTGACTCTGTTTCTCACTTTTTTTTTTTTTTGCTCATCTCAAAGAAAACTTTGAGAAGCGCTATGATACTTGAACAGTACGGTATCCACAGACTACACGACTCCCATGCGGATGCTTGGTGGAGCACTGATTCAGAATTTGGGTATTTGTATGATGTCTCTACCATATGCTCACTGAGCCTGCCGGAAATTTCGAAACAGACTGTCTCTCCCTTTGAGACAACCTGTTACATTACAACCCGGTAGGGTTCCCAAGATTCAGCGTGGAAAGTGTAGGAGCAGCATTAAGAATTTTTTGCATTATCTTCGGTGGCCATTTTTGGGCAAAAAAACATTTATTATACTGAGATTTCCATTTCATTAAAATGAGATTAATTTAACATGATGCTCCATGAATGTTTGTCCAGGCCAAGAAAAAGCATTCATTATTCTGAAAATTTTGATAGTTAGGTATTCGCTATGATGGGATTTAACCTGTATTTTCATAATATTCTCATTATGGTCAGAGAACATATCCCTTAAATAAAATTTGTGCAAGTCTTTTTTGTTTAATACACTTGGGATGACTACTGATAGTGACATCACGCATGCATATATACAGCATAAATTATTAATGCAGATCAGTCAGTGGCTTACAGTGTGAGGTGGAATACGCCTACAACAGGAAGTGAGTAGTCACATCCATCATGGCCGCTACAGCTTTGTGATGTCACACTGGTCTCACAAAGCATCATGGGGTAGTATTGAAAAAAATGTTTGTCTAAGCCAGCAACACAGCAAATTTTTAGGGAAAATTCTGTAAACAAGGTCACCAGTCAACCCAGTAGAAATTGGTTGCAAAAAATGCTTTGCCCATTGTGTCAATTAGCACTACTGGACAGTAGACTATTCTGCAACTTTCAGTTGATTTCAGGCTCTTCTCTGCTCCTCAAGATCCAACATGAATGCAGATACAATGAAACTTGCAACAACAGCCTGGCAAGAAAGAAATTGAAGGAAATATTAAATAACTAAATGCCTTTTTGTAATGAGCACTACGGTGAAGAAAGGTACATGGAATAATAATCGAGTCTGGAAAAGAGGCAGTAGATGGAAAAATGTTTTAGGAGGACACAACATCATAGTCAGGAGCTAGAGCTGAAATAACCAAAATAAAACATCTGAAGTGTATCTCAAAGCTCAAAACCAGTAAATCACAGTCAGCTGCTACATTTGTCCTAATAGTAGCTCACAATCTCCACTACATCTCTTCCACTACATTTGTTTTTATATCTTACATCCAATATTTGAATGCATGCTGCCGAGTTCTACCATTTCAAATAAACGCAGCAGGATGACGCTGCTTGTCATGTAACCAACAATTTACATATCAGCTACAAATAACATGGCTGCCACGCAAAAAAGGATCCAAAATGACAATCCAGAATAAAAACAAAACATATAAATCCAAAAAAAACCCCCAAACAAACACAATACACCATTTTAGGGACGCGTTGAAGTGCATGGAGATTAATGAGAGCAATTAAGACATTCAAAACAGATATAACCAAAAATGAAAGAAAAAAAGTCTATCTGTTATGATGTGAGAGGAGAAATTTTTTTAATCTTCTTACATTTACAGTTACTGTATGTGGAAAAGTAAGTTTATTTTTTAACATATGTAGACATATTAAGACTTGATCTTTATTGAAACAGTATCTTTTCATAACGGTGATGTAATTAAAATAAAAACACTAAAACGTTGTCTTTGCAATAATTTGTTCAATGAAAAATGAACAGATAGATTATTTCTGTCCATGGAAAAAGAAAGTACAGCCTTGACAGCCCCAACCATAACATTTTCACCACCATGCTTTACAGCTGGCATTAGGTTCTTCAGGTCAAATGCTTCCTTTGGTTTTTGGTAAACATGTCTTCTAGTACTGTGGCCAAATAACTCAATCTTTGTCTTGGCTGCTCAGAGTGCATTATTCCAGAAGTCCAGGGGCCTCATGCATAAACGGTGCATACGCACAGAAATGTTGCGTAAGAACGTTTCCGCATTCAAATCGCGATGTATAAAACCTACACTTGGCGTAAAGCCACACACTTTTCCAAGGTACCTCATACCCTGTCGTACGCAAGTTCTCCGCTCGGTTTTGCAGACTGGCGGCACTCAGCGTCAAAGCAGTGCTACTGTTCCTGTGTGGTTACTCTTTATTTTCCTGACGCGGCTTTATAAATACACTGAAACTAACCGCATATTGTTGATTAGTGTAACGAATCTGATTGTAATTAACTTGTAACAATATAATGGTCCAGGGAACAGCCATAGTATTCCAAATACCATAACTGCTTTAGCGTTGTTACTCTCACTGCACCATCTTCTTCTTTTTCTTCTTTCAGCTGCTCCCTTTAAGAGTTGCACAGTGGATCATCTTTTTCCATATTACTCTCACTGCACCACTCGGAGTATTTATATCACTGTGTCTGAGTGGGGAATCACAGCAGCAGCTGATCGGAAAGAGAATTGTCGGTATACAGCATCAAGCACACGCTGCCTCAGCCACAGCAAAACGTTTCAAAGCCTTTCCTGTAAGGACCTCGAGGTTTAGAAACAGTTTCATCCCAAGAACTATAAACGCACTCAATCAATTGCTCCTTGTAGAACTGTTTGTACTTATAAGTACAATCACCTCACTGTAAACTTGCACTACAGTTATAATATTGCACAACCTGCGGCACTTTATAAAGCACGTATTTACATATGATGACGATATCATTTTTTAGATGAAATGCAGCAAAATATGTTGATTATATTATACAGATAAATCTTTAACTTTTAACATTTTAACATTTAAATAATCTGTATTGTTAATAATGAAACGTGAAAACACGGTGCCGCAGCGCTAGCAAGTTCACGTATTGTTTCTGCCTTGCACAATAAATTATTTCGTTGAAGGACGCGCATGGCGCAGCAGCATCTTGTGTGAGACATGAACAATCACTGCGCCATCGTGTTTCCATGTTTAATAACATGCTTTCATTCCAGTCATCATGAAAGTGATACCACGTATACATCTCAGTATTTTAATTATTCAGAGAGCTGTGATATCACGAATGTAATGGATTCTGTGTCCTGTCGGAGAAAGAGAAAGAATGGAAGCACGTAGTGATTCACACACATAGAACACATTGAAGATCTAATTCAAAACAAAGCATTTAACATGCTACTTTAGTTACGATGGGATTTGAGAAACTAGTAAATTAAATGATTTTAAGATGAAGTTTATGATGTTCTACTTTAATGACAAAATAAACTACGTGATTAAAGTGGAAATTTCGAGATTAAAATTGACATATTGTGCTTTTTTCCCACTGTGTGCCTATTTTTTTTGTCTGTACCCTAATAAGCTCAGACCGTGGGCTACAACTCGCCTTTTCACTGCGACTTTGATATGTGACTTCTTTTTTATTTCCGGCACTGTGCGACTTTGTGAATGTGAGCTTTCGAGTTTCTCCGACACGCTATGTCACTCGATCAACTTCCTTTTGTTGATTATACCACTGTTTAAATCAACAAATAGTATGTTTTTCCTTTGCCTCCACTTGGTATTCGCTGAAATTCTTATGTTTTAACCTGTGGTTTTCCCATTGTCTTTTCACAGAAGCCTGAGCTTGAGGGGGATTTATATTGATTTGCATATTCAAAGAGGCGTATTTCTGGGAGGAGTGGGGGGGTGGGACAGAAGGCGCGTGCACGAGCGTTACTGTTCACGCTGACCGGGAGAACGCGGAAGAACACGGAAGTTGGAGTACGCACAGATTCCTGCATCTAGATTTTTCTGTGCGTAAGCACATTTCGGCTTTTGTGCTTACGTCATGTTATACAGTAATCCCTCCTTGATCGCGGGGGTTGCATTCCAGAACCCCCCGCGATAGATGAAAATCCGCAAAGTAGAAATCATATGTTTGTATGGTTATTTTTATATATTTTAAGCCCTTATAAACTCTCCCACACTGTTAACATTATTAGAGCCCTCTAGACTTGAAATAACACCCTTTAGTCAAAAGTTTAAACTGTGCTCCATGACAAGACAGAGATGACAGCTCTTTCTCACAATTAAAAGAATGCAAACATATCTTCCTCTTCAAAGAATGCGTGTCAGAAGCAGAGAATGTCAGAGAGAGAGAGCACACGACAGAAAAGCAAACAATCAAAAAATCAATACGTGCTTTTGAGCTTTTAAGTATGCCGAAGCACCACGATAAAGCAGCATTTTTTAGAGGAGCGTCCGTATCTTCTAAGCAAACAGCCTCTGTGCAAACAGCCCCTCTGCTCACACCCCCTCCGTCAGGTGCAGAGAATGTCAGAGAGAGTGAGAGAGAGAGAAAAGCAAACAATCAAGCACTGCGCGGGAAGCATATCTTATATCATTGAGGAGTTTTAGTTAATATGTAATACATGCTCTGATTGGGTAGCTTCTAAGCCATCCTCCAATAGCGTCCCTTGTATGAAATCAATTGGGCAAACAAACTGAGGAAGCATGTACCACAAATTAAAAGACCCATTGTCCGCAGAAATCCACGAACCAGCAAAAAATCCGTGATATATATTTAGATATGCTTACATTTAAAATCCGCGATAGAGTGAAGCCGCGAAAGTCGAAGCGCGATATAGCGAGGGATTACTGTAGTGCGAATTCTACGCGTGGCGTTATGCATGAGGCCCCTGGTCTTTGCCTAAATGCTCATTGACAAACTTTAGTCTTTAGTCTCTGAAGTTATTTCTGGACAGCAAATACTTCCACTTGGCACAACTTTTTCAGTATCTTTAATTTTGCTCTCAGGTTGCATTTTCTGGGGTGGCCTGACCTGGACCAGCTGGCAGTTGTTTGAAATCCTCTCCACTTGTTTATGATCTTCCAGACAGTGGAATTGTTGATTTTGAGTTGTTTTGGAGATCTTTTTCAATCCCTTCTTAGACTTAGAGGCATGTACAACATTCTGTCTGAACTCCTTAGAGAGCTCTTTAAATTTAGATATGGGGTTAACACGCACTTCAACAACAAAAAGCGTAAGACAGGTTCAGACAGAGTCTTCTCTCTTGATGTTCTAATCATTGGTGTCTGAGGTTGTGATAGATGTGGGGGTGTACTTACTTTTTACACAATGGACTATAAAGTGTTAATGTAGACTGATGTTTGTTATATCATGTTCACCTTTATCGATAGATACTATTTAAATGAAGATAAATAAATATTGATCTGTCCACATATATTAAAAAAGAAAAAAACATTTAATTGGATGTCCTTATTTTTTCACATCATTGTATTTTTATCATCTTTTTTTTATTTCAGCATCACATAATGAAGACAATGTCATCACACACCTATTATGGATTTTTAGCTTCTATGATGTAAAATGTCGCTTATGCATGTGAGTGCATGTGGTGTCACAGGGGCATTGCTATGTGATTTTGCCAGCCATCTTATTTTTGGCGAAGCCACATGCTCAGTAAGGGTGTGCAATTTGTTTTTCGATACATGACAGACCTCATTTTTCTACTGAGAGAAAATGAATTTCTCTGTCAATCTCTTTTTGAGGTTTTCATCTTTTGTTTTTGACCCGGGCTGTTCTTGACTTGAAGCCTTGCTAATCCTTTTGTACTTGTAATCTTTTTTGTCCTCCAGTGTTTTGACCTCAGCTCAGTCCAGAATGCTCTCCCTGAGTTTGCTCTTCCACCTCAGTCTGCTTTTTTTTAACCTTTCTGATTTAATCTTTGTGGAAAGATCAAAATGGCTATGACACCTTAAAGCTGTGGTTCACTGTTTCCCAGTTCAAAATTCCTGAATTATGGCAAAAGTCATTCTTCTAAAGCTCACAAAGGATTCTTTTTTTTAATGGTAAAACAAAATATTTGGAGTCCCAGGGTTTAAGTTAGTGTTTCCTAACCTCGGTCCTGGGGACCCCCTGTGGCTGCAGGTTTTTGTTCCAACCAGATTCCTAATCAGTGACAACACCTGATAGCACTCATTTCATTAGCTGGTATTATTTTTCTTTTTTTCTACATTCAGAAAAGCACAGCAGCATGATTTTTACATTTATAAGACATTTAGAAATATTTATGCTTTTGCTATAGATTTAAATGCTTAACTCTCTTTTGTTGATTTCATTATATTTTGTCCTTTCTCTGTGCAGTTTTTCCCCTTCATTGTATCTTAACAATTAAAAATGAGCAGAGCAGACACGCTAGCAAACAACACTGAATAATCAAAGGCTACAAGTACTTTAGCAGACCCACTAATTAGTAAATAATGGATTAATTAAACAATTAGAATACCTAGAAAAGTAGAATGAAAATCAAGATGTGAATATTGTTAAAAAGAAATAAATACATTATTCCCATATAACTGCTAGGTACATTTTAATATACAGTTGAACCTCGGTTTGCGAGCATAATTCGTTCCGGAAACGTGCTCGCAGTCCAAAGCACTCGTATATCAAAGTGAATTTCCCCATAAGAAACAATGGAAACTCAGGTGATTCGTTCCACAACCCAAAACTATTCATATAAAAATGATTAATACAAAATATAAAGTAAAAATACATAAATTAACCTGCACTTTACCTTTGAAAAGAATCATGGCTGGTGTGAGTGAGTTTCTAAATTCTTGTGGGATTCCACCGAACGGGACGACATGCGGAAGAGCGTCCCAAAGCAATCGCAGTCTCCCAGCGCTGTAGCAGTTCGCTGTAAAAAGCGTATCCAGAAAGATCGCGGACATGCTATAAGCGCCTGCCGCCAGTGGGTGATACAAGGAGCAAGGAACATAATAAATGCGCAGGGCACAGTACTACTTGGCCACGACCCTGCCTGACTGCTGTGTCTGTGTATAGGAGAGTGGCAGATCCTGCTACAATAAATAACCACGCTGTTGCTGTTTCAAGCTGAATAAAGCTGGTGATGCAAGACGGGGACTCGCACGTCACAGCACACACATGCACACGCGTACACACGCACACACACAGTCACAATGCTGTAGTAAACAGTATACGCTCGTACGGATGTTGACTATATGAGTGAGGCATGCTGACTCAGACGGAGAATAGGAGACAATTGCCCACAATCCTGCAGCGAGAGAGAGAGAGAGAGAGAGAGAAGAACCATCAGCTCAGTTGTGATTACATGACGCTCAGCAGACAAAGCATATACATACTACTCGTATTGCAAGACATTGCTCGTTTATCAAATCAAAATTTATTAAAAATTTTAGCTCGTCTTGCAAAACACTCGTAAACCAAGTTTCTCGCAAACTGAGGTTCCACTGTATATATATATATATATATATATATATATATATATATATATATATATAAAACAGGTCACTTAATTAGGCCAGGAGTCCAATGTGAACCACAGAAGCTGGTTGGAACAAAAACCTGCAGCCACAGGGGGGCCACAAGACCGAGGTTAGGAAACACTGGTTTAAGCCATTGCCCAGTCAGGGTCATGTACTGCCTGACATATATTAACTCACACACACACACATATACATGTAGTATGTACTGCCAGCAGTATTGTGATAGATAGACAGATAGATAGATGAGGCACTATATAGATAGATAGTGATGATCACACATTTTAGTTTTAATTGTACTGTGCTCATTTTTACACCATTGTACATTCACAAAAAACTTCACTCCCCTTCCTGTTTTTTACACTCAGTCTGATGAAATGTGTTCAGCATTAAAATAGCGTGTGAAATTAGAGGTGTAAGCTGGTGCTCTGCAGTACCTAAAATATCACAATACTTGAACTTTCTGTAGCAGCTCAAACAACTTATATGAAGGCAAATAGAAGAGTTTTTCAGGCCAGGACCGAATCCTTACACCTCACCCCCCATCCTCACTCTGGATCTTTGTCTCCTCCATCTCTAGACAAACTTGTAAATTTTATCCCTTTTACCCTTTTTATTTTCGAACAAGCACCTCTTCTGATATGGCGTAAGTGAGTGTCGTAGGTGGTGGTGAATATCAGAGTCCCACACATTCTCACACCATATAGATGTAGGTAGCCATCAGCTCTTTTACGCTCACCATGTAACATTTCTCAAGTTCGCACTTTGGCTGAGAGGCAGTTGAGGCAGGCTGGTGCAGCATCTGGTTGACAGCAGCATCTCTTCAGTTTAGTTTAAAAATGAATTCATAAATGTATGGTAACAAGCCAGAGGCCAAATTTTAACATTACAAATCAATAACTTTAATTAGTTACATTACAAACTTTAATATTTCTAATGAAAAAAGCGGCAGAGAGTTTCTGTAAAGGCTGTTGCATGCCATGTGGCCCAGAAGTTTTAATTCTACATAGGATTAGATAGGGGAAATCTTAATTACCTGAACAATTCACATCCTCATTCTCAAATTAGAAAAGATGAGGTACTGCATGTTTCAATTTATAGTACAGTGTGTTTGTTTTCTTATAATACTGTACTTGAATGTATTTCTATACTGAAATTAGAGTTAGATATTCAAGTGTGATAACGTTTTGATCTTTTCTCTTATTCAGAGTTTTTTCCACACAAAATTACACGTTTTGGATGTTGTGAGTTCACGACCAGACAAACTGACCCGTCGATTATGTGACACATGAGATTTTTTTAATGGCTTTTTTAATATTGTTTGCTATTGTCCAATATTGGCCACAAGAGACGCCTACTGTATCAGAAGCTTCATTATGTCCGTTCTGCACGAAAACATGAGATTAATATAATCTCATATTATTTATATATTAATATATAAATAATTTTTGGAAGGAGTATTTCTTCAGAGTGTCCCAGAAGGACACCTTGCCTCTAACTACTGCAGCTAAATGGCACACATTATTATTTAACGCATACACAGCTTTTCATACAATACAGTAGAGCATATAGGTGTGTGGGTTAGGGTTGGGGTCAATTCAGGAATAAACTCAACAATCTCAGTTCAAACAAGGAAATGGAACTGGAATTTAACAACAACTACAGGAAATTGAACTGGAATTGAATTGGAATTGCAGGAAGTAGAATTCAATTCAGCGAAATCCTGACACATTCCATTTATTGCTCTTTCTGAGGTTTTATTAGATATTACTTCTAGGAATATATATGTGAACTTTATTTATGGTATTTTTCAAATACCAAGTAATGCATGAAAAATAGCTGATGAAATGTAAGTAAATTAAACTGAGCACAATACTTTAACAATTGATACATGCTGAGTGGCACTGGTGTCAGGCCTAAATATCTTGCCAGCAATGCTGAAAACCCGTTCCACAGGAGTAGATGAGGCAGGAATAGTTAGATACTGACATGCAATTTGAGACAAATAGGCGTGGCGGTTCTGGTACAGGAAAGGATCAGACTCCTCAGTATGGCACAGTAGGTTAAGGTAACTTGGTTCCTCCTCTGATGCTGATAACTCTGTAGAGGTGGATGGGACTTGGGGGTGTCCATAAATGCAAAAAGTTTTGTTCTCTTTTTTTGGTGCTTAAGGGCAATCCTTCGTAGTTGCTGCTTTTGGTGAAGAGAGTGAAAAGACCTTCTTTGTTAGAATGTCTTTGATGATTTGTCTTTCTCCACTCATGCAGTCCAGAGTTCATACACAAATCAGAGCCTCAAAACAGTCCAAGATCACACACAAAAAGCGATCCAAAGTCAACCAAAATGAGACAAATTTCATATTTTACTTTTTATATATAATAGTGATTTGTGAAATTAACATATATACTGCAGAAAACATATTTTACTCTTGTATTTCTTGTGATTTATGTGACTAATAATATTTGATGTGGGGCGGCATGGTGGCGCAGTGGGTACTGCTTCTGCCTCGCAGTTAGGGGACTCAGGTTCGCTTCCCGGGTCCTCCCTGCGTGGAGTTTGCATGTTATTCCCGTGTCTGCGTGGGTTTCCTCCCACAGTCCAAAGACATGCAGGTTAGGTGCATTGGCGATCCTAAATTGTTCCTAGTGTGGGTGTGTGTGTATGCCATGCGGTGGGCTGGCACCCTGCCCGGGGTTTGTTCCTGCCTTGCACCCTTTGCTGGCTGGGATTGGCTCCAGCAGACCCCCGTGACCCTGTGTTAGGATATAGCGGGTTGGATAATGGACAGATGGATAATATTTGATGTATTTTAGACTACTTAGCAAATCAAGTCAAATAATCTTAGAAAGTGGAATTTTGTGGAATTTATTTGAATTCAGTTTTGTTTCCTGACATTCCAATTCAACTCCAATTCTATTTTCCTTCAGCTGCATGTAATTCCAATTCCAGTTTCAGGAAGTGAATTGGAATTTACCATGCATTCTCAATTCAGTTTATGAATAGCCCCAACCCCGGTGTGGGTGTCCAGAAATGGATCGGCATCGGTTTTTAGGATGCTGGCAGTGTCTACCTGGGATTCTGTAATGGAAAATCAGATGATGACCTGCTGGGTCTTACTCTTGTGCTGAGATTAACAGCAGTTTAAGCCTTTGGTGACTGCTGATTCCCACCTTTGAACCCTGTGGCCAGTGCTGGATTAAGTATGGTGGACAAAGAATGAATGAAAGAATAAAAAAAGAACGTAAATTTATTGGAAGAACACAGATAATTTTTTGCAGTTTTTTAAAAATTAATTCCTTTATCTTAAAGTCAGAATTGTCATTATTTAAAACAGCACCAAAAGCATTATGCCCTTTTGCTTGTTTGCAGGCCCTTTTCAATGTCATTGGTTTTGACAATTTATTTTTTATTAATAAATCATAAAATACCCATGTTGACAGACTCAGTTTATTTCCTTCTCTTTAAAGTAAAGCTATTGAATAAAATTTGGATGGGAAATATATTAGGCTGCCCGCCTGCCTGCCTGGCCGCATTCATTTTGTAACCAGTTACATGACTGTCAAATTTGCCGTGAATATGCCTCGGCGCTCAATAGGAGTCGTTTTTAGAACCACCCAAAGCAATTTTGTGCTATTGATTACAAGTGGAAATGGGTAATGCGTTTGCAATATGGCCATTATGAATGAGTATCTAACTTTTCTCCATAAATTCTTCTAGAGATTACAGTACATCAGAATATACAGTACTTCCTAGAGAGGCTGCTTGTTGGCTGAAGTCAGACTGAAGAAAAGCACAGCCACAGGGAGAACATGCAAAACCCACCACACCCCATGAACGAAACCATGGACTATGGATCTGAGAGACCGCTATACCGTCATAAGAATCTGAAAGCAAGACCACTGCTGATGTAAATGTCAAAAACAAAAAAAGAATTATTTATGAAGGTGTGGAAATCACTTCAGACAGCGCCTTCTGACTCACTGGTATGAGAAAACCCCCATATATGATATACCATTTAACTCACCTTGATGACTAGTTAGGCAAGACGTTGAGTTTTTTAGGGTTATTTAATTTTTATTTTTGCTAATCTTCTCTGTATCGTTCCAGTTTTAGTATATGTGCTGCCAAAGCGAGCACATCTTATTTTTATTTTTGGCCCTTCACACCTGAAAAGCCTTATTTTGTACCTATTCAGTTTCCATGTTATAAAGGTATGCTGACCCTTGCTCTTCTCTCAAAATATCTAGATTCAATAAGGTATGAAATGTGTGGTAAATGCTTCCTGGCACAAAATGACTCCAATGTATCCTGCTGAATTTCCTTTGTGGGTGAATTCACTGCTGGATATCCTGCAGCAGACATCCTAACCCAAAAACCAACCATGAAGGTCAAAGTATAAAATATGGAGATTAAACAGAAGAGCATAGGTTAGTGAAGAGATCAGTACTGCAGTAATAACTGAAAACAATAAACCTTACTCCTGTCTAGGCCTAACTATACAGGGTTCAACGCAATCTGTCACGTGAGGTGGCTGTTCTGACAAGGGTGTACCTCAGTGACTCTCCTCCTGCTCACTCCTCCCTTTGTTTTCATTTTCTGGTCTCTCTTTCTCCCACTAGAGATACGTTTGCTAACTTTAGTCCACTTGACTCCAAGTACATTGGACTGCTTTGCCAGAAGGGATTTAAGGTCCAGCTGAGAACCACTTCTGGTCAGTCCTTGAGACCATTTCATTGGGTCCATTCTTCTAGAACTCCTAGTGGTCTCAGGTTTGACACTGTTCCCATACTTCTCACTTTAAAGGACGCGCCTATTCTGACTCATCTGTCTACATTGAAGAAGAGCAGGGACACACGTATAATGTATTGGGTCTTTATGGTCTTGTTTGTAATTGTGCTTAAGCAGCAGTAATGAGGGAAACGATTCACATGAAACTTAGAGTTTCACTTCACAAATAAACTCTCAAAATAAATGCTGTCTTACACCATTAGTACATATATTTACTTTTCATCTGTAACTATTTTCTCCATATGTATAGGCCTGGTGCAGATCATGGGAAGGAAGTTGCATATTGATGGCACTTACCTGCATGCATTTCAGGGACACTTCTTAGCTGGTAAAATCCATTGGCCTATTTGCAAGTCTGTTAGTGAGCCTTGGCAAGGATCTTCAGCTTCAGTCAACTTATAGAGTTGTGGAAAGTGAGTGCAAATGGTGTTATCTCCATACTCAAATGAATGGTGCGAGGCAGAACCTGCAACATGAACGTGCAGGGAGGTAGGGTGCAGGGCAAACGAGAGTGGAAGAATATGGGGAGATGTATTAGAGGGCCGCCGAGGAAGCAGACAATGAAATAACCCTTAGAACAGGGGTGCCCAATGCGTCGATCGCAATTGACCGGTAAATCGCAAAGGTAGTGCAGGTAGATCGTGCTGCATTCAAAAAAATTTTTTTAAACATTAGTCTATCATATATCCTCCCTATGGCATTTGCCACTTGATTGACATACATGGCAGCCAGTCTGAAATCTCTTTTCTTCTAACACACTGGTCATCCTGCATGCATGATCAAACGCGCGAGCTACTGCAAAAATGTTTGGGAAGGGTATGGGCTGGATGTGGAATTGGAAGAGGATTTTTTTCAAAAACAACGTCACAATCGAAGTGCATTTGTCTGATCTGTCAATCTATCATTGCTGTTCCAAAGAAGGAAAATGTGGAAAGGCACTTTCGAACTGTTCATAAAAACTACGAAACTGATTTTCTTCCGAAAAGCTATCTGAGAAAGAGAAAAGAGAGGGAACTAAAATCGCAGTTAATTGGACAGCCGTCATTTTTCACTCGGCTGAATTCAAAAGCTCCTTGACTGCATTATTCGGCTCTACTTATTTATGCAAGTCAGCCTTTTCCCAATGAAGATTATTAAATCCAAATACTGTAGTGACCATAAATGTATTGAATTGTTATTGTGCCATAAGTGTTATTCAGTTATGTAAGGTACGACAACATATATTTTATGTATAAAGGATACTCAGTATATATACTGAGTGTATATATATATATATATATATATATATATATATATATATACATAGCATTTGAGTATATATATATATAGCATTTTTAGGTAGATCATTTCGACCTGGTCATTTTAAAAGTAGCTCGCAAGCCGAAAAAGTGTGGGCGCCCCTGCCTTAGAGCATTAGAACACTAGAAAAATGTTGACGAGAACAGGCCTTTCAGCCCAACAAGGCTCACCAGTTGTATTCACCTAATTTCTCTAAAATAACTTCAAGTCAAGTTTTGAATGTCAACAGGGTCCTACTGTCTACCACACTACTTGGTAACTTAATATCTGTGTCTGTAGCTCTTTGTTTGAAGAAAAACCTCCTAACATTTGTACAGGAAGCAATATTTCTTGCTCTCAAACCCAAACAACTTTAATTACCCTCAACCCTAAAAACAAACCTAGAGTAAGTTTTTGCTTTGCAATTCCAAAGTCCATCCATCCATTATCCAACCTGCTATAACCCAACCTAGGGTCATGGGGGTCTGCTGGAGCCAATCCCAGCCAACACAGGGTGCAAGGCAGGAAACAAACCCCGGGCAGGGCACCAGCCCACCGCAGGGCAGCAATTCCAAAGTCCCACGCAAAATCAATTATTGGTGCAATTTTACAAAACCAATTGCAAAATGATACACCACTGTTTCACTCATTGCTCCTCAGACGTTGCTGTCGCTGGGGGTCTGTTCATAATGTTGGGGCACACAGCCTCCTGTTGGTGGTGGTCTTGTGTCTGCTCTCAACTTCTGTCCTTACCTGAAGGGTTGTGTGACCAGCAATGGAGTTTAGATGACCTGCGGCTTTCAAATGTGACACTATTCATACATAGGGAAGCAATTAAAGCATAAACCTCAACATTATTCCTGCTTTATTGACACCCAAGAGGATAGATGAATTGACATGTGGGGTTTTTGTCACATGCTAGTCCTCAATCAGTGTAAATCAGCAGGAAGCCAAGTTTATATCTGACAGAACAATGCTTACATTTCCAGTGTTAATGTCCCTTCTCAAACTTTTCAGTGTTGTGACCCACTTTTTCCCATTTAATTGTCTTTGCAAACTACCAAGAGTTGGGCCTGATCATCACAGTGAAGGAGAACAAGCATGAACGTCAGAGCAGCAACTCACCACGATCCACTGCCATTATAAACAATAGTAACTCGCAAATGCATCGGCGGCAGCCTGCAACCCAAAAGTGAGTCATGACTCAATGACTGAGAAAAACAAACTTAGCCCAATGCAGTCACATCTTTCTTTTTTTCACAGGACAGGAACTCTTTGGACTCACTAGTATCTCTTACCACCAATATACTAAATGAAGCTCATGTACAGAAGTTATAACATTCTCCATCAAGCCCATTTGTCAATGTTCTATTTTTCAAAATTGTTATAGCCAGGATGATTTTGAGAGTTGTGTCCCATTTTTCTGTGTACCAGAAATGCTGCCATTTGTGAAGATCACAAAAGACGTGCTATTCCTAATAGGCCCATGCCTGTATATCTGGCTTTCACTACCATGGCAGTTTCAAGGCAAGTTAAAGTTTTTACCTTGCCGTGTGAATCAGACATGTGGACACATTATAATATCTCTCTCTTTCTCATAACATAAAACATAAGAAACGAGACGAGACCATTCAGTTCATTAAGCTTGTCCTATTATCTCATCCAGATTCTTCTTGAAGGTTCTCTAGATTCCATCTTCAACTACATGTCTTGGGAGTTTATTCCAGGTTCCCACAACCCTTTGCATAAAGGAGAGCTTCCTGGCTTCAATCCTAAACTGCACTTCCCTTCAATTTCCACTGATGTCCTGAAGTATGTGATCTGACATTAATCTGAAAGAATTCTGCTGGATCTACTTTTTCAATTCCTTTTGGAATTTTAAAGACCTGGATTAGACTCCCACTCAGTCTCAAACTTAACCGGTTTAATTCTCTGCGTATTTCAGAGTATGACACGTCGTTAAGTGATGGGATGAACTTGGTTGATCTCCTCTGCACAGCTTCAAGTGGAATTGTGCCCTTCTTGTAGTGTGATGACCAGAACTGTACACCATACTCCAGCAGAGGCCTCACTAGTGCATTATATAATCTAAGCATGATACCCGTCGATTTATATTGACCTGTTTTAAGGATATAACCTAACATTTTATTTGTCTTTTCAATCCCTTCTGCACGTTGCTTAGATGATGAGATTGTTGTGTCTACATAAACTCCTAAATCCTTTTCAGAGGTTGCTTCCTGTATCACAGTGTCTCCGATCTTATTATAATTGACGCTCGTTTAGCCCACATGTAGCATGTTGCACTTTTCTACATTAAACTGCATATTTCCAATTGTTTGCCCAAACCTTAAGATTATCCAGGCCATTTGTTCTTTTATCTTTTTGTATATATCATTGTATGCACTTTTAATACTGCCACATACTGTATAGCCAAATATTAGAAAAAGCATGTAGGCAGGTATAAAGGAAACAGTCCTTTTAAACAGATCTTTTTTTACAATCGATCAATGTAACACAATTCTTAACACACATATGGCTCTTGGATTCACTTCAAAAGAAAGGATGAAAGGCTACAAATAAAGTTTGTTTTGTAGGGTTTGAGTGTTGCTAGTATGTTTATCGCAACATATTACTTTTTCCATGTGGAAATGTCTTTAAATATTTCAAGCCGTACATGTTTACAAGATGAAGTCTTGTTTTTTCCTCTCTCTTTTTAGTCCCACTTGTGGATTGAGCAGAAAGGTTGCTTTAAGTCAAGGATGTATGGAACCCGGGCAGCACACAAAATGACTCCATAGAGTGTTAAATGGAGTAAACTGTAATACCCTGTCATGAAATATCATCCTAATTTTGCATTCATTTACCCATTTCCTCTGCCAGATTAAGAAAATAAAAATAGGTGACACATCATTTATACCTTTAAATTGAAAAGCAGACGGTATTTACCTAGGCTAACATTTTCTCTTGCAGGTTGTCTGCAGAATCAGCACATGGCAGGTTACTTCTGCCCCTACTTGACAAATTAGGATTTTTAATAAATGATGTGTCTTTTGCAGTAATATTTAGTCCTTCCCGCTGTTAATTTATACCAAGCAAACCAAATATATTACACGAGAATGTCAAAAGCAATGTACTTGGTGTCTGCCCCATCACAATGAGAAAGAGCCAGCACTCTGCCTAGAATGGTATGAAAAAGAAGACAGAGTTTAATCTAGCAGTTACCATTTCTGTTGCATTCAAAAAAAAAAAATTTTTTAAACATTTAAAACAATTTATATCGACTAAAGAAGGGATTTATAAAAAAATTATA
>JANRMT010062822.1:34742760-34812030 GCA_026402145.1 Polypterus bichir lapradei
GAAGGCTGAAATTTGGCAGGCTCATTCCTTAAAGCTTACTTACAAAAGTTGGGCAGGTTTCATTTCGAAATTCTACGCGTAATGGTCATAACTGAAACCTATTTTCGTCCATATACTGTAATAGACTGCAGCTCGATGGCCGTGGGAGGCGGAGTTGCGTCTCGCATCATCATGCCTCCCACGTAATTGAGTGCCTGCCCATATAAGGTAAATATTCACGGGTGAAGGTGCTTAGCATATTCATAAGTAAAAATATCTGAATCACAAACTGATGTTAATTATATTTTGTCCATGAATACTTATTAAAAAGTGTGGGCACCCCTGGTCTATAGGGACGAGACCAAGCATGCCTTGGAGGGTTTATATACATCATCGTCATGAAACAGTAAGGAACACAAAAGGAGAAGTAAACGATTACTATTTGAAAGAGGAAAGTGGGATCTGCTCAACTTCTTTAGCAGAATGTATTAAGGGAAGTGTTGTCAGAGATACATATGGAAAATGAGCTTACTGTAAGACTTTATATATACTGTAAACTGTTGGAAAATTCCATCTTAACCAATATAAAAAGAAAAAAAGAAGGTTAAAGGTGTCACACATGGGTGCCTGAGGATCACCTTCAAGGCTTAGACAATGTATGCAATAACCTGTAGCTTTAAGAAGCGCCCAGTGAGGGCACATTAGTCACATCAGCTAATTCATGGCTCTTCCAGTTAGGATGACATAAATCAAGGGCTGAGTCTGAGAATTGCAGTCCCATATGACAGAGCTCCCCGACTCCGACCTGCTCAAGAGAGCTGAAACCTTTAAAAAGCTGCAATGGTTGGCAAGGCAGCTGGTGTGGCTTATTTCTATTGACCAACCGTGTATTCATTTTTTGTTCTGTTTTTGGAATTTGGCTGCAAAAGGGGAGGCCCGGTAGACACTCCCTCATTTGCACCTTACAAAGGTTATTTCAATTTGTGTAGAAGATCTGAAAAAGAACAAAGTTTAAAGGACACAATGTTTTGGCTGTATAGCCTTCATCAGGTGTCCACCTTAAAAGAGTAGAGCTTGTAACATATAGAGAGGTACGCAAGGGGGTAACAAAGCCTGTGCAGATGAAAGGGAAAAGGTGAGAGTAGTTATGCAACAGCTTCTATTATAGAAGATGAAGACAAATATTAAAAAGTTAGTCTGATCTGGATAAATATGTGATCCCAGGCTGAGAACGATCTTGGCTTCTTCCGTTTTTCTTTGAAAAGTGTCTTTGACACCCTGTGAAAGAACCAAAACCAAATAATATGAAGTGTTATTTGAGGTCTTTGATCTTAATGGCTTAGATGTGCTTCCTGAAACAATCTGCTACCCATCTCCCAATATCACTTATTCCTACAAAATTCAGTAAACATGATTTTTAGACAGGCAGGAGGCCCGTTATTTAAGATTGAACTTACCAGAGGGACCAGATACAAGGTGATTATTGGTGACATAACTCTCATATTATTCAATATAAGTTTTCGACATAACAGCTATTGAAAAGAGCATGGGATGGATATGAGAATTTACTTGAGATACTTTATTTATCTGTCATTTTGAGGGATATTTCTTTTCAGCGTTTAAATGCAAATGTGAAAAACCTGCTTAGAAAATGCCTCCCCTCACTATAGATAAAGCATATTGATTTTAAACGCTCATGAATACACAAGCACTTAGGTTAATCATTCTTACCAGGTCGTTCCAGCAGACCTTGTTTCTCAGGTTCAGGAAATCAGTAGACCCTCAAGTCTTTCAAAACATTGCCTTGCATTTGGAGAGTTTCACATACAGGAGAATGTTCATCACTCATGTTTTTCTTACTCAATACAGGACACTCTTATGGCCAGAATGAATGGGTTTTCCACATTCAATATATTGACCCAGGATTCCACCAAAATCAATGTTCTATTTGTCTCTAGTGACCTCTGTCTGTTCTAATAGCTTTAAAGTCCAAATATTGCCCACTCATTATGGAATCGATTTATCCCCTTTTTCATTTTTCATTTTTCAAAGCAATTGAACTACTAGGTATTTCTCTTGGCAATTATCAGCCCATTTGTTTGTATCCACAGGGAGGATGCAAAGTGCAGTATTCATTTTCACAAAAGTGGCATGCTTCACAATTTATCTTTAGCAAATAGTAAAAATAAAATAGTGACACTGCCTGCTTATTCCTTTCCTAACAAGGGGATAATCAAAATGGCAGTAAAAAGGGACAAACAATTCACAAAAACAAAAGTAAGTTTTGAACTGAAAAACTGATATGAAATTTGGAATCATGGGCACCAGAAACCTCCAAAATGCATAAAAGATTAATAATGAACCCATTCACAACAGTATGAGGCTTGCAAAAAAGTCCCATTAATAAGGCCAGGACCTTCACTGATCAACCTACAGATTTCCTCACCCCAGGCAGCCTGACCCCAGCCACCACAGATAGACATCAGCCTGCACAGGCCCAAAAATGGGGAGCCAGCTGTAAAAGTTCAAACATATGTCAAAAATGCCTTTCAAGTGAGACAATAAACTTGACAAGGCCAAAGAAGATTATTTATAAAGGAATGATTTGTGTAGAATAACCAAAAAGAGAACAAAAAGGGAAATGAGGCAAAAGAATTTTCCTAAAAAGTCAATCCAAAGCAAGTCAGTCCAAGTCCACAATCCAAAACTCAGAATCTAAAGGCAACATCAAACTAAGAAAATCACAAAAATCAATTCAATACTCAGAAAGATCTTTTCTCCATAAATTTGTGAAAGACTCACTCTCCTGGCCTCGGATATCCAGAATATATGATTGTTCTGCTACAGCATGGGACATTTTCAGGGCAAAATAAAGCTAACTGTACTGAATGATTAACTCTAAAGCAGAAGACATAGCTAGGAATCCCACCAGAGACACAAGCTATGTTACGTCTGCACCAAATCGAGAGACAAAGATCAAGGTCAAAAATTCTAAGCTAAACAATCATAACCCAGGAAAACTAGCACTAGCACTTGCAAAGATGGCTGGGAGAGAATCCACAGACTTGGACAGTGAGTAACAGGCAATAGTGACAGTGACATTGCAAGAGAGACTCTGAGTCATAAGCTATGCATTCTCGTTATGGGTCATTACATAAGAGCAGCAGCTTCTCAAAATGGCAGAGCCTTCTAAAACAATGTGCATTGCAATAAAATTTAAAACATAATTATATGTAAAATTAATAAGTGTAAAATCAAAATGAAAGTAGACCACCAAAGTGAAAAGAGACTTTCCATGATCATAATCAATCTAAATGATTAAAAAAAGTTAAGAAATCAGACAGAAAATATTTTAAAGTTAGAGAAATTAGCAGATGGTGGTGTGTTACTACTGGTCATCCAACATTGAGAATAAATAGACAAAGCAAATCCTTGTCTTAGTGCAATAAGGTTTAACAAACTGAAAGTACTAAAGATTCTCGATTTTGTTGTGTGATCTTTGGATATGATTTTGGGTTTTGGCTATTTGTTTTTTGCTCGATCTCTTGATATAATGAAGCCCTGCCATTTCTGATTCCAATTATTCTTTCAACTTCTGGCCCTGATAAACTTTGCCTTTGGGCTTACCTTTCGATCCACCACATAACAGAAAAAAGATTAGCAACTGGTCAGTTGAAAACAAGTGCAAAAGTATTGTAACCCGGTAAAAATTAAGCGTATCCAAAGGACAATTAAAAAGAATATAAAAAAAAAAACCAGAAGATACAGAGATGTTGAGCAGATAAATCAAAAGAAGAGCTGCTGGCAAAAAGCATTAGGACAGAAACATGTCAAATCAGAGAGCTCAAAAAGGTAAAAATGGGAAACAAAATTGGCAATCAAAAATTTTGAAGCAAAAGCTCAAAACCAGAGTAACAAAACTAAATCAGAATTCTGCAAAAGGATGTTTGGAAAAGGGGCTTTCAATCAGACGTTTCACCTGATCTTTTAACCATTCGTGCCAATGTCTCAGGACTTGTCCCTAGAATCGCGGACAGATATTCTAACAATGGGTATCCAAAATTGTGCCGACCACTAAGAAAATAAGTGACAACGCAAATAATTAAACAACGATCAAAGTACGTAGAAAAATTAAAAACAAATATGAGTTCAGAACCTCAAAGAAAAGCCCAAAATGAGTTATGGATCATTCAAAACTATTTAGAAAAGCATATAAAAAATGAATAAAAATTCCGCAGAGGTATATAGCCAGAAAAAACATAGGAACTTCTAAGCAAAAGCAAAATGAAGAGACACGATTCTTACTAGAAAGGTTCCTAATCATGAGTACCAACTTGTCATAAACGTTTGGGAAAAACGAGGGGTAAACAAATCATAGGCTATAATATTAGTAGTAATAATTCAGTTTGCCTACGATTCATTGCATTAGCTCAGAGATTGATCTTTAGTATTAAAAGATTCAGGAATAGAGGACTGCACTAATGTTTTTATTTAAACGAACATTAAAAACTGGAACTTGGTCCAATGCAGTAAAGTTTTTGAATACGTGTTAAAATGCATTGTAGGCTACTTTAAAGTTTTTTATTTCCATTTTCTGTTTATAATGTCAATGTCAATTTATTTATAAAGCACCTTTAAAGCAACAACAGCAATGCAGTAGCCACATTGCTTGACATAGGGCATACAATAAGCATAAAATAAATAGAATAAAATACAATAAAACATAATACAACCAGCAGTGAATTGAAACAAACCACTGACTAAGAGGGGAGAATCACCGAAATATCAGCAGTATCACCAAAGAACACTGAAAGCTAAAGAAAAGAAATCTTTTCAATCTCGGTTTAAACAGATCAATTGATGGTGCATTCTTAACGCAGTATGGTAAAGTATTCCACAAATGAGGTTCAGCGGCTGCAAAAGCCCAGTCCCCCTTAGTTTTACACTTAGTACGAGGGACCACACGAGACAGCTGACTGGTAGACCTAAGCTCACTGGATGGCCGGTGTAAAACACACAATTCGCACAGATAGACGGTGCATACTCATGTATTGATTTAAAAACCAGCAGCAAAATTTTCAAAATCAATTTTGAAATGAACAGGCGGCCAGTGTAAAGAGGCTAAAATTGGAGATACAGAATCAAACTTTCTCGCCTAACCTAAAAATGAGCAGCAGCAGTCTGATCCAACTGCAACATGCGTATCAGGGATTTGCTGATCCCAGAATACGACGAGTTGCAGTAATTAAGACGATAAAAATAAAAGCACGAGTAGCTTTCTCAAGATCCCTAAGAGATAAAAAAAGGCTTAACCTTGGCTAAAAGATGAAGCTGGAAAATGCAACTCTTGACCACAGAATTAATCTGTTTCTCAAAAGAAAGGCTGCTGTCACAAATAACCCCAAGATTTGAACTTGAGATTTACAAAAGTCCACAAAAGTGCCAAGAAGTTCAAAAGCAATTTGAGATTTGGCTGCAGGACTAACTATCAGCACTTATGTCTTATTATGATTCAGATCAAGAAAATTGTCAGCCATCCAGGATCTTAGCTCTTCAAGACAACTGTGTGACCGATTCATTGCAGAGTTGTACTCAGGAATATAAACCTGTGTGTCATCAGCATAACAATGAAAAGAAACATTAAATTTCCTAAAAATAGCTCCTACAGGATGAAGATATATTGAAAATAAAATAGGACCCATACTGGTTTCCTGTGGAACACAACATATAACAGCAGCTGTAGATGAAAAAGAGGAATTGAGAGTCACTGTTAAATGTCTACCAGTGAGATATGACCTCAACCAGTCAAGAGCAGACCCTTTGAGCCCCACCAGACGCTCAAGCCATAACAGCAAGATCTCATGATCGATAGTGTCAAACACTGCTGAAAGGTTTAGGAGGACATGAACTGCTTTCTCACCCGAGTCAGCATTAAGAGAGATGACATTAAATACTTTCAGAAGGGCAGTCTCAACCCCATGATAATATCTAAATATCAGTTAAGATGATCGACCAATTGATCATAAATAATTCTTTCTAATATTTTAGCCAAAAATGACAATTGAGAAATGTATATGGAATGGTGTGGGCTTTTAAGAAATGACCTATATTAAAAATATATCAGGCACTTTAATCATCAATCAGTCTTGACGCACGCAGACACACACTGCACCAGCCTGAGGTGTGTTTGTATGTGTGTGTGTCTTACATGAAGGCTGGCCTTTTTTTATGAGTTTTTACTAATCTGTACTTTAACGCACACACTGATCAGCTCCAGCATTAAAAACACCTGCCTAATATTGTGTAGGTCCTCCTTGTGCCACCAAAACAGCTCTGACCCTTCAAGGCATGGAGTCCACAAGAGGTGAAGGTGTCCTGTGGTATCTGGCTCCAAGATTAACAGCAGATCCTTTAAGTCCTATAAGTTGTGAGGTTGGGGCCTCCATAGATGGGACTTGTTTTTCCAGGACATTCCAAAGATGCTCAATTGGATTGAGATCTGGAGAATTTGAAGGCCAAGTCAGCACCCAGAAGTTTTTGCCATTGTTGAACAATTTTTGCAATGTGGCAGGGCATGGCTGGAAGAGGCCACTGACATCAAGGAAAATTGTTGCCATTAAGGGGTGTACGTGGTCTGCAACAGTTTTTAAGAAGGTGGAACATGTTAAAGTAACATCCACATGAACACCAAGACGCAAAGTTTCTGAGCAGAACATTGCCCAGAGCATCAATGTGCCACCACCGGCTTGCCTTCTTCCCAAAGTGCTTTTTGTTGCCATCTTTTCCCCAGGTAAACACTGCACTCATGCTCAGCTGTCCATGTGATCTAAAACAATACATAAGTCAGCAGACCAGGCCAGTAAACTGGCCCTGGTGTGTGTTTGCCCTGTGATGAACTGGCACTTTGCCCGGGTTTTGTTCCTGCCTTGTGCCCTATGCTAGCCATGATTAGCTCCAGCACCCCCTGGGACCCCATTCAGGATTAAACAAGCCGATTGCAAGGGTGTCTTACTGAAGTCAGATTTTTACAGAGTCCATTACAATTATAATTTGTCAGTCTGCATATCTGAGACATTGTGGGAATCCGTGCAAAGTAAAGAAATCCATACTGTAATTATATATTAGAATCAACTAAGACAGAAATCATAAAGTAAGGCAAAAGGTGCCAAATGACTTTGTGCTACAGTCATATGGTGGTCTCTGAGTTGGAAAAGTGGGTAAGATTACTTTAAGGGAATTGGAATTATGGGCTGGAGGAAGGGGTGCAGGAGAATTAAAAAAAGGGAGTGGAAAAAAAAGAAAAAGATTAAAAAAGAGATTGGAGTTTATGTTATAGGCCTGTGTCTGAGTCATTTGTAATAAGTAAGATGCAATACACATCTAAAGGTGAAAGGAGGTAAAAAGCAACTTAAGGTAAAGCAGTGTTTTGATTTATACCAAGTCTCTTGACAGCACTGTAACTTATTAGCTCACATAAGCTTACAATGTGAAACTGATCCTCCTAAGTTTCCTGTTGGCCTTCAGTATTCTACTAGAGGGACTCACTGGGAACAAAACCCCTTAACTGAAGTGAAGTCTTGGTTTGTGCTTCAAAGGTACAAGCACATCTCTGCTAGCCCTGTAAGTGCTCTGGCAAAGCGACTTTGTTCCCAGAAACAGTAGGTATTGTACCATGAAATAATGACAAGCTATCTGCCACTGACTCCGGTCTGCTGGGTATAACTGTGAAGTCTTCAGAATGTCACACCGTTCTCTTTCAAGCACTGCTGTCATGCAGAAGAACTATCACGCATACACAGTTGAGGGAGCAAGAATCACAGTGTGTGTGCTGTTGTCATCCTCAGCTACATCAGCATGACTTAAATGAGAAGAGATAATGATAGGTACATCTGGAAGTGTGAACTTCAAATGGGCCCAGCTTCCTCTAGTTCTGCTCATGCACCTCAAGCCAACCTCCAGCCTTCTTGAAAATAAATCCTCTACTTTAATGCTCCTTGGCCTTTCTTTATTTTCTTTACTCTTGTGGTGAATCAGCACCAACGCTGAAGTTTTGTGGGAGTAAATATTATATATATTACCTAAAAATTGAAATGTAGAAATGTCAGGTAATTGAAAGGAACTACTCTGGGCATCTCTCTCCTAGGAGGATTTGTTTTGCCGACGTGCTCGCCTCGCTTGTGTATTAGCGGCAGGAGGAAAAGTAAAAGGGATACCGTTTTGCCGATGTTAGCAGCTAAGTAACTTTGTCTTTTTTCTGAGGTTTCATTTTGCTGACGTGCTGGCCTCGCTTGTGTTATTAGTGGCTAAGCGAGTTTTCTGTTTCCTCGGAGGTGGAGCACTTACCCCGACTCCACTTAATAATAATAATAATAATTCATTACATTTATATAGCGATTTTCTCAGTACTCAAAGTGCTATCCACACAGGGAGGAACCGGGAAGCGAACCCACAATCTTCCACAGTCTCCTTACTGCAAAGCAGCAGCACTTCTCACTTCCGGGCTGGACAGACACACACACTTCCACGCATAGACTTTTATATATAAGATATATATATATATACTGTATATACCAGTACACTTGACTTGAGCATTCATAGTTTTCCTCCTCTTTCTCTGTATGTTTAGCATTCGTTTGCTCAGAGGTCGATACGCTTGCTGCTTCCTGAGCAGCTCTTCTTTTCTCCACCCTAGCCGCCCGCTTCTTCTCTTCTTTAGTCAGTATCTTTTCACGTTAAAACTGATTAACTCAGTTTTGTCTTGCAATCACTTAGTATGTTTTCTTTAATTTTTCACTTAAGCATAAGTCTTCAATCTGCCTCAAGAATGATTTAAGATATGAAGAGATAGAGGAAGTGACAGCGAAGGTGGTAGGGAATGAGAACGGTGCCCGTACACATGTGCCACACAGCCGCCCTGCTGGCTGCTGCCGAGAGTTGATTCCAGAATAAAACAAAATAAAAATAAAAAGTGGAATAACCTTGGAGGTCAACCATCACCCCAAAAGTGGATAGTAGACGTCACATAGTATACGTGTACCAAATATCAGGTCAATAGGTCAAACGGTTTGCAAGGTACAGGTGATTTAAAATCTTGGACAGACAAATGGACAGCCAGGGTAGCGTATTATATATATATATATGGCGGCACAATGGCGCAGTGGGTAGTGCTGCTGCCTCGCAGTTAGGAAACCTGGGTTCGCTTCCCGGGTCCTCCCTGTGTGGAGTTTACATGTTGTCCCCGTGTCTGCGTGGGTTTCCTCCGGGTGCTCCAGTTACTTCCCACAGTCCAAAGACATGCAGGTTAGGTGCACTGGCAATTCTAAATTGTCCCTAGTGTGTGTGTGCCCTGCGGTGGGCTGGCACCCTGCCCGGGGTTTGTTTCCTGCCTTGTGCACTGTGTTGGCTGGGATTGGCTCCAGCAGACCGCCGTGACTCTGTGTTAGGATATAGCAGGTTGGATGATGGATGGATGGATATACACAACTAAGAACATAACTACATACAGTCAAGTCAAACAGAGCAAACCACAATTCAGCCCCCACCTGAGAGAAAAAGAGGAGCGCTAACAACAAGAGCAAACCTTTAAAAACAACAATAAAGGGAGAATGTCATTTCCCCCTGATATAAATGTTTATTCTAAAATGTGATTAACTGGATCGTGCCATATTTTGAAAAAGTTTCAAACAGATTCTCTAAGTGAGAATTTGACTTTTTCCAATTTCAAATAAATAGAACATCAGTTACCCACCGTAACAGATGGGCTGGGATTCTTCCAGCTGAACAAGATAAAGCCTACGCGCTGGTTGTGAGGTAAAGGCAATTACGATTTTTTTATCCTTCTCCACTTTAAGCCCAGCTGGGAGTCCACTAAACACAGCTATTAATGGATTAGGAGTGATTGTGACACCAAGGCTGTCTGATAGGCATTCAAAGAGTTTTGTCCAGTAATGATGTTAATTTGGTGCACACGCAAAACATGTGGCCCAGTGAGGCTGGAGCTCGATTACAACGTTCACAGGTTGAATCTTAACCTGGATACATTTTGGACAATTTTAAAAGAGATAAATGTTATCGATAAAAGATTTTAAGTTGAGGGATTGAATGCTTTGCACATATGTAGCTCAAGTATATTCTGTGCTAGAGGCTGCCTTCCACTCCTTTTCTAAGAGGTTAAGTCAAATATCCTTTTCCAACATACCCTAGGAACTTTGAAAGAAAGAGACTTTAAAATATTTTCATATATTATTGAAATGCTGTCTGAGTCTTCAAGACTGATCAATATTTGGGATTAAATATGAATTCAGCACACAGTATTACTGAATTTTATTGAATTCTTCATGCTTTATTCAACAGTAAAATGAATTTTGGATAAATACATTTTGAGTTTTATTGACTGGTACTAATTATGTCGTATAATGCTTTCCTGTTTAAATAAGCAGATATAGGGCATGTTAGTAGAATGGTCCATTTTTTGTAATTTATTCATTTTAACAGATTGGGGGTACATAGTAGCTTGTGGGGATCTAGCGTTGGGGTGGAGTTGGCCCTTTTTTCCTCATGTCTGTGTTAGTTTTCCTTCAGGTATTGTCTCTGCCTGTGTGATATGGTTGTACAGATGGCGTGCGCCCCTATGATGGATGGGTGAGCCATTCACTGTCGAGTGGGCTCCTGCCTTGTGCTCAATGCTTCCTCAATAGACTCTGGCCTCTGATAGCCCCAAATTGGATGAAGTGGGTTTGAAAATGTTAAAACAGCAAGGGGCCTGAATAAATTAGTGAAATGTCATGTGGAATAACCTCTGCTGGGCAGAGCTATGCCATGTGAAGTTTACCATCCAGGCAGCATTCCCAAGCAGCTTGGTGCAGAAACAAGACCGCTTGCTGTGCCATTGAAGGGAATGATGGTACTCATTCTCAGGTGTCGCCCAAGAACTATTGGTACTTGACCAAGTGTATTTGCAGACGCAATCTGCAGTGTAATCAATAGAGGCTGGAAAAAAGATCCCAGGGAAGAAGATACCTGTTTTGTCAGAGAATTCATGAGATCAAGAACACAGGGAATACAGATAGCACTGAGGTTGCTCCACACCAGTTAGAACTTACAAATGAGGGCAGACCTGGGAGAACAATTAAAGGTCTCTTTGCATATCCACAAGACATCTCTTAAGCCTGACTTGGTGCTCTGGTCAGATTTAGCCAGGCACATTATCATGGTCAGCCTCACAGTACCATGGTAAGAACAGATAGAAGAGACCTCAAAGAGAAAAAGAGCAAATTATGAAGATCTTGTCAGCAACTCACATTCTAAAGGTTGGAAAGCAAGGAGTTGAGATGTCAGGGCTTTTCAAGAAAGTTTCTCTGCAAGGTCTTGAAGACAGCTGAAGAAAAATCCCAATTGCTTTGAATGAAGAGAGCAGATCTTTGGATTGCTGCTAGGGTGCGGACTGAGAACTGATCACCCCTGTTTGGGCCACCTAGTAGAGGGTGTATGATGTTCCAAAGATCTAAAATGTCTAATAACACTCTAATTATGTGCCCTGTTGAAGCATCAAATGATGTTTCTAGAGTAACTAAGGCACATGCCGCCAACAAATTTGTTAATGTGTTAAAAATACACCGACTTTAATATGTCCTGGCAGAGACATCAGCATTACAAATAAAGGAAGGATTCCCATATGTATCTGTTGCTGGGATGTTATTTAGCAGCAGAACAGCCACACGCTATATTTTATCAGGATTCTACAGAATTTTGGTATCTTTGGTTTCGGAATTGACGGGTCACTTGCGGCTGACTGAAGAGTTTTGGAAGAAAAGCCTTGAGAATTCTCTTGTGCATTCCAAACCCCCGAACTTCCAATGGAAGTGATCTAAAAGGTGGTTTAAAAGTCCCTTCTAATCAAGAGAATGAGTTAGGGGAGGAATAGTGATTACAGCTCAGCTGACAAGGCTTACATTTTTATTATTATTTGGATTGTATTAATATTACATTTTGTTGATGACTTGGGATTCTGCCCTGTCAGATAAGGCCTTTGAGCTGCCAGAACAAACAGAAGAAAGTGACATTGAGGTTGCTGCTACACTGTCTTCGATGATTAGTATTTATGCCAAAATAAAATGCAACATTAACTACTTTGAAATGCAATACATATGGAAATGGAACATTTCATTTTGGTTGCATGTAATACACTGCTCAAAAATTAAGGGAACACTTAAATCACACATCGGATCTTGATGAACGAAAAATTTCAGGTGTAAAATCTTTACTGAGTAATGCTGTGTAATTAATCCATCCATCCATCCATTATCTAACCAGCTATATCCTAACTACAGGGTCATGGGGGTCTGCTGGAGCCAATCCCAGCCAACACAGGGTGCAAGGCAGGAAACAAACCCCGGGAAGGGTGCCAGCCCACCGCAGGACACACACACACCCCCACACACCAAGCACACACCAGAGACGATTTAGAATCGCCAATGCACCTAACCAGCATGTCTTTGGACTGTGGGAGGAAACCGGAGCACCCGGAGGAAACCCACGCAGACACGGGGAGAACAGGCAAACTCCACGCAGAGAGGACCCGGGAAGCGAACCGGGGTCTCCTAACTGCAAGGTAGCAGCACTACCACTGCGGCTGTGTAATTCATTGAGAACAAAATGATGTAACAATGGTCAATGGAAACCAAAATCCCCAGCCCACTGAGGGCTGGATTCAACATCACACTGAAAATCAAGTCAAAAATTGAAATCACAAGCTGATCCAACTTGCATGAGGTAATTTATTATGTCAGTAGTATGCATGGTCCCCATGTGCCAAAATGCACTCCCGACAGCGTCTGGGAATGCTCCTGATGATGGGGAATCTCCTCCCAGACATGGATCAGGGCATTAGTCAGCTCCTGGATAGTCTGTGATGCTACTTGGCATAGTCGGATGCAACGATACATAATGTACAACAGGTTCTCAGTTGGATTCAGGTCTGGGGAACATGCGGGCCAGTCTATGGCATTAATGCCTTTGTAATCCAGGAACTGCCTACACACCCTGGCCACATGAGGCTGGGCATTGTCCTGCACTAGGAGGAACCCAAAGCCCACTGCACCAACAGAAGGTCTGACAATGGCTCTGAGGATTTTCACCTCACCTCACCCTAACAGCAGTAGGGTACTGTTGCCTAGCACATGTCTGTGCGACCCTCCAAGGATATGTCTCCCCAGACTATCTCTGATCCACTGTCAAACCCGTCGCGCTGGATAGTGTTGCAGGCTGCATAAAGTTCACCATGGCATCTCCAGCCTCTTCCTGTCTTTCACATCTCAGTGAGAAACCTGCCCTAATTTGTGAAGAGAACGGAGCACTAATGGCATAGCTGCAAATTTTGGTATTCTCTGGTGAATGCCAATCGAGCTGCTAAGTAATGGGCTGTGAGCACAGGTCCCACTAGAGGACATCAGGCCCTCATGGATTCTGTTTCTGACACTTTATTCAGAAACGTGCACACCAGTAGCCAGCTGGAGGTCCTTTTGTAGGCCTCTGGCAGTGCCCTTCCCGTTCCTCCTTGCACAAAGGAGCAGATACTGGCCCTGCTGCTGGGTTGATGCCCTTCTACAGCACTGTTCAGCTCTCCTTGTGTAATGGCCTGTCTCCTGGTATCTCCTCCTTGCTCTTGAAACTGCGCTGGGAAACATAATGTATTGTTGAGCCATCCTGGAAGAGCTGGACTACCTGTACCACATGAATTGACTGCAGGTACTGCCTCATGCTACCATTAGTGACAAGGACATTTGCAAAATGCAACCAACCCTCAGTTTATGTCATGTCCGTTTTCTTTCTGCACATTACCAATTGCCACACAATAAACGTCTTCATATTCGCTACCGCTCTTGGAAATCTAAATCGACTTAGAAGCTGGTCATAATCGTCTGTAAATATGCGCTCTCTTCTATTGAATTCCTTTATTCTCATTATATGGTACTATGAGATTCAATATGCAACTTCTCCATAAACAAATTTTCCTATAATATAATTCAATAATAAAATACAAAAAAATGAAAAATATATGATATGAACACATCAGTACACTATACACGTACATATAGTGCAGATAGTGCAGATGGTTCATAAAGTGGCTCAGGGTGTGCAATATTACACTTGTAGTGCAAGTTAACATTAAGAAAATTGTAATTATAAGTACAAGCAGTTCTACTGGGAGCACTTAATAGACTGATCGAGTGTTTTTATAGTCCTTGGGATGAAACTGTTTCTGAGCCTTGAGGTCCTTGCAGGAAAGGCTCTAAAGAGTTTGCTGGATGGGAGAAGTTCAAATAGACTGTGGCCTGGTTGAGTGGAATCCATGCAGTTGTTGGTTGTTCTCCTGACGCAGCATGTGCTGTAAATGTCTTCCAGGGCTGGAAGCTGTATTCTGATAATCCCCATCGCTCTCAACACAACTCACCGCAGAGCATTCCGATCAGCGACTGTGTGGCTGAGATACCATACATAGATAAAATGGGTTAAAATATTCTGAGTAGTGCACTGAGAATAACAACGCTCAAGCAGCTCTGGTATTTGGATTAGTTTTGCAATTCTGTGTACCACTATATTGTTACGGAATGATTACAATCAAGTACCTTAAATTATAGTCAATTCATTTTGGGGTATCAGATACAGCCCGCATCATAGATGTGAATCTAAAAAAGAAAGAGAGACCACACAGAAACAGTAGCACTGCTTTGATGCTGGATGCCGCCCGTTCACAAAACCGAGCAGAAACACGCGTACACATGGTCTGAGGCTTTCGTGAAAACGTACAGTATGTTACTTTACGCCAAGTTTAGCTTTTATACATATCGATGTGATCGTGGAAATGGCTGTATGCAACCTTTTTGTACGTACCATTTATACATGAGGCCCCAGGTCTTTCAGAAGATCACTTTTCCAAGTTTATGTTTGGAACCATAATTGGAGGAGCCATTAACTGGCTGATTACACTTATGACGAGTAATATTTAATGGACAAGTCAAAATAATTCAAATTTCAAATGTCACACCCCTGATGCTGTTTATTACATTTGTCTACTTTTTGAAATTAAATTTAAGATTTCTATTATTATTTCAGAAATCCTGTAAAACAGCCTTGTGATGGACTGGTGACCCATTTAAGATGGACTCCTTGTGTCCCATGCTGCTGGGATACTGTAGGCTACAGCTCTTATGACATTGAACTAGATTAAACCGGTTGGATAATGGATGGGTGAATAGGTGGATGGATGGATGCTTAATTGATTTCATTGAGCAGTTAAGGAATACCACAAGGAGCAGCGGGTATCAGGGCTTTGATTTAGTTAATCCCACCAATTGCAAGAGTCATCTGTTTCATCACACATTAAAGAGGAATGAAAAATGATGACATTTCATTAATAAATCAGTTCAATTTTCATTTTCATCTGAAAAATAAAGGAGAAAAAAACTTGTTTATTATATGCTCATTGCCCAATTATTTATGCAGTATCTCCTCTATCCCAAGCCTGAGAATTAGGTTCCTTCACAAAGCTCTGCTGTCATCATCTCTGGATGCTGTACTGATGGAGAGTTTTCTTATCCCATGTCTTATCTTATCTGTATTTTCTGCTGTTTTGCCAGGCAGGCGGTATACACTGCAGCTAGAGGTGGAGGGGGATAGCACATCAAATGACCTCACAGGAGATGCCTGCTGCATTCTAATAAGTCATCCTTCTTTGGGAGATATGGGCATTGCTGAAATAATTAACTGATAATGGGAATGATTTACAGGGTGAAAATTTCAGCCCATGAAAGATGAAGTCCCTGTACATTATGAGAGTGACTGCATTAGACTGCCTTTAGCCTCTTAATTACCAATTCTGACCATGCCACTACTCATGCAAGAAACACATTTCTTGATTGCAACTACTGCAGAAAAGCTTATGAATATAAAATTTGCTTTTATTTGAGAACATCATTGTGTCATTAGTCATTAGGCTTGTGCATGAGTGTTCCCTACAAATGACTTGTGCCCCACCCAGGGCCAGCTGCTGCTTTCTGCGCAGGCCTATTGGGGCAGACGGCAGCTTGTTATGACCTTGATTTGGATTATATCAAAGGAAGGAAGGATATTATATTTTATTACTAGATAACATGCACCCCAGATCAAGGTTCCAGCCCCAGTAGTTTGTGAGTACCAGCAGGTTGCATTAAATAGATGCCAGGGCTGTCATTCTTCTTCTCCTCCCTATCACATAATCGGCCTTCTGTATTTGCTTCATACTCAGGAGAAGTCACTGCTCTTCTTTTTTTCTATGCCATGTCATCTCTTCAGTCAGTTTGTTGCAAGAAACATGCAAACCCTGATAACTTCATGAGGATTGCTGCTAACCTCATTTTTTTTTTTGCTTCAGTAATGTGTGTCACATCATTAGTTTTCGATTCAGACAGAAGGTGCCAAGGATGTAATTCTTCTTCTTCTTCCTATCATGTAATCACCTTCTGTATTTGCTTCAAACTTAGCAGATGTCGCTGGTTTTCTTTTTTTCTCTGCCATGTTGTCTTCTTGATCAGTTTGCCTATGTAGTTTGCCGTAAGAAATACACAAACCTCGTCAACTTCATATAGGATGCCGATAGACTAATTTTTTGCTTCACCAATGGATGTCACATCATAAGCTTTCAATTAAGACAGAGGATGCAGAGTCTGAAATTCACTGACATGTAATCATCTTCTGCAATTTGTTTGATGCTCAGCAGATGTTGCTGCTCATTCTTTCTCTGCTGTAGCACCTTCTTGATCAATTTGCTGTAAGAAATATGCAAACCCCAGAGGCTGACATTGGCCACATTTTTTTACTTCACATCATTCCCTTTCAATTAACACAATGGGTTCTGTGGCTGTAATTCCTCTTCTTCCTTTCACGCAATCAACTTTTGCTTCATGTTCAGCAGATGCCATTGCTCTCCTTATGCTCTCTGCAATGTCACCTCCTAGATCAGTTTGCCATAAGAAAGATGCAAACCCTGATAACTTCATGCCGGTTGCCACAAGTCACATTTTTTGCGTCACCAGCGCGTATCACATCATAAGCTTTAAGTTAAAACCAAGATAAGGATTTTTGCCCCAGTGATTCACGAGTAATTGTGTGACAGACATGATCCTTAGCATTTTATATATATAGACAGGTGGCACAGTGATTAATATTTTTGCATCCAGGACTCTGATCTAATATAATTTAATATAATCTATGTTGCATAGTTTACTGTCAAATAATGCAAAGAGTACACGACACATGTTTCGCCCTTATTTGGGCTCATCAGGTGTACACACCCCACTGCACCCCTCGTGGGGATCGAACCTCGGACATCAGCGGCGAAGTCCTTTATGCTGTGCCACAACGTGTGGTTAGTTTATTTAACAGCCTGGAGATCGGAGTAATTACATTCATAGCATCCATAGTCTGAGTATCGATCTGATTGTATGTGTGGTTACTTACCAGGGAACGCATGTGGTTGGTCTGTCAGTCTGCAAACATCTGCCACAGGCCCTCTCAGTTGTGAGAAGCAGATCATAAAATGTTACATAGCTTACTTTCAGATAATGCAAAGAGTACGCGACACGTCTTTTGCCCTTATTTGGGCTCCTCAGGCGTACACACCCCACTGCACCCCTGGCGGGGATCGAACCTCGGACGTCAGCGTCAGAGACGAACCACACGCCATAGCGCAGCGTAAAGGGACTTTGTTTCCGACGCTGACGTCCAGGGATTCAGAATGCAAGAACAACAAAGACCGAGAAAGGTGTGCCGATAATGGCATGGAGAGTTTACTGCTGTTTATATCTAGCCTTTTGTTGGGTCACACAATCCCATCCCATAAGAAGACTAGATGCACTCTGACAAGCAGGGAGTAATCTTGAATACAGAACAACTGAGCAACAGACAAACATGATGGCTCATGGGCATGCAAGAGAAATTCCCAGATACAGAATGAAAGAGCGACAAAGAGCCAGAAATGCATTGCAACAATTGAGAAGATTGTGAATTTGTCAAAACTTCCAACCGTATGAAAACATTGCTTTTATATCTTCATATCACTGTTTATTTGTAGACTGCTAGCTAGTAAAGTTACACTAGTAATGTGATCAATGTCAAGCTGTATTTTTTCCTGTTGAAAAACAAAATCATATTTTGCAAAAATAGAACTGTTCCCGCTGGATGAGCCAACAGAAGTAATAAAAAGCATCATGATTTCTAGAGGAACTGAGTGAAGTAAGAAGTATCAAAAGCTCCTCAACTTTAACTTGGTTTTTATGGTTTGCATATATTAGGTCTGTAAGTCTGAATGCTTCACTAAAATAATATAATCTAATCTTTATATATAATACGCTACTGTGGCTGTCCATTTGTCTGTCCAGGATTTTAAATCACCTGTAGCTCGCAAACCGTTTGACTTATTGACCTGAAATTTGGTACACATATACTACGTGACGTCTACTATCTGCTTTCGGGGTGATGATTGACCTCCAAGGTTATTCCTCTTGTTATTTTTATTTTATTTTATTGTAGAATCAACTCTCGCCAGTGGCCAGCAGGGTGGCCGTGCGGCACATGCGTACGGACGCCGTTCTCGTCCCTACCACCTTCGCCGTCACTTCACCTACCTCTTCATATCTTAAATCATTCTTGAGACAGACTGAAGACTTAAGTGCCAGCTTAAGTGAAAAATTAAAGAAAATGTACTAAGTAATTGCAACACAAACACTGACTTAATCAGTTCTAACGCAGAAAGATGCCGACGAAAGAAGAGAAGAAGCGGGTCGCTAAGGTGGAGAAAAGAAGAGCTGCTCAGGAAGCAGCAAGTGTATCAACCTCTGAACAAATGAATGATAAACACACAGAGAAAGAGGATGAAAACTATGAACGGTCAAGGGTATTCACTGCACATTATCGTGCAATGCATTGTTACCGGTTTATTAGATAGATATATTATATTATATTATATTATAACGATCCTTCTGTTTTCCAGCCTGCTTATGCAGTTCAGGGTCATAGGGGGCCACTGGACTAGGCTGACTGTTGAATTTATATTCAATTGGTGCACATGAGTGCATGACCCAATCTCAGATTAAGTTCGTTCAGGCAATGGATAAATAAATGAAATAATCTATTTGTACCCTTTCTAAGGCTTTTAGGGCTATCACAACAATCTTGGTATGCAGGACATTTTTGTTTTGAGGAGCACATTTGGATTTCTTTCTTCTCGCCTGCATCTTGCAAATTTTCACTCAAAGGCACTTGAAAGCTTGCAGAAATTTGCTTCTATATATTTGAAAAGCATACATATTCCCATGGCAACAACAAAAAGATGATTCTATTAAAAGGAATTAGCACTGACCTTCTGCTGTCTGTTGTGTCAATCAGACAGTAGGGATGTCAATAAATATGCTTTGCTATTTTCTAGAGATCAAGGATTGAATAATCAACAATGTGGAATAAATAATATGTGCTATTTAACTTCACAGAATAATCAATATTGACATTAATAAAACAGTCACAGCAACACTACAGATTCAGCATGGAGCCTTCATACAAAGCACTAACAGAGAGAGCAGAGCTAGGGAAAGCAACCTGGATGAAATAGAAAAGTGGGGACACCAAGAGATGTCTGTGGTACCCTGGCAGGTGCAAATTATTTGTACTAAAATCATGGGACTTTAATCTTGCTGTGTGGATGGTGTCTCTTGTGACATCAGTCCTAGCGCACTCAGGATGCGCAAATGAAATAATGAAGCTCAGAATATGACAATTTATACCTAAATCAAAGCACCACAGACAATGGAAAGCATGCCATCCAATTGGCACAATACATCTGGACCATCCTGTAATGTTTTAAATTATCATTTGCATACTTGAGGCAAATCACGTTACGTTCACCACCTTTCATGGTCTTAAGCAATCTGTCATACAGATTTGTCATTATCGACAACAAACTTTTTCAAAGGTCTTGCTTTGAAGATTTTGATAGACAGCCTCAAGTTGAACACAAATATAGTTTCATGTAGAAAATGACCTTTAATTGAATTTAGTGTGCTTAATCACTTAATGATGCTGATTCACTACATAACTTCAAATGAGCAAAAAATGTCTGATGTATTCCAGTTGACCCGATACCCACTTCACCATCACTGTAATGTCCTGGTGAAACCTTTCTTCATGTCTCTCACTGACTGAATCAAGATTAGCAGGGAGGAAGTCCAAGTGTGAATGCAGAAGATGAATCTTTAGTGATATATTGCACTTCATGGTTTGTTTGTTTGCTTGAAATGTGTTTCAACCAAATAGTTTGGTGACCTGTAGTTGACAAAAAAATTCTCAACAACATCCCTGAATGCCTTCCACATGATGTCCTCCAGCCCCACTAGCAGATCTTTGAATTGCTTATCATTTATGACATGATTTATGGACCAACAAAAATGCCTCCCTTAATCTTGGCATCAGTTATTCAAGGAAAAAGCAGTGGCGGAACACAGAGTACATACTACCAGGTACTCAGTGTTGGCACAGAGGCTGAGCACTTTCTGTAGACACCACAAAGTCATTAAAGGGGTGCAGAGGGTGCTACAGCGTCTCCTATTATGGGAAACAGTACCCAGAGCTTGAGATTGATAACAATCATATAAAACATGACTAAAAATTCTTCAAAGCGCTTTAAAAACTTTTTCCATGTAGTATTCATTGCCATACAGTTATCTTTTTAGATTTTTTTGAAAGAATGTTCACATTTGCACAACAGTCAAAGACAATCCTCTTTTCACATACCACACCTGATTTTAATGTTGGTTATCCATCTCTATATTCATTTATTATCGTGAAGTCTGTGAGGTTTACCAGGTACACTTATTAGGTCCATCTATTCCCACCCTTCACGATTAACACACATACACAGACAAAGTCTCGGGTGGTGCTAGTTGTCAGTTCCCCCGCAATACTTCACACAGACTTCTCTCTGCACACACACTGTAAGTAATGAAATCCTGTTCAGATAAAGTTTCAAGTGGTGCCAATTGCCAGTCATTCTTCAATATTTGGCATAGGATTCTCTATATAGGGACTCGCAATCAGCAGCACTAACAAATCTGTGGGTGTCATTATGACACACATAACAGTGTAACCAACCAAACCATGCCCTACTTTTACCACAGCTCTCCTAATTATTGAGGAGCAATCACAATAGCCTTGATAAACCCTGTGGGAAAGAAAGTGGTAATTTTGCCCACACTTGGTCACTCCAGATAAAAGACAAATATAGAAAATATAAATGCAACACAATATTTATTAACGTATAACAATACCAAATAGAAGAAAATATAATACAAAATGAAATAGCAAAGTCGGGACATAAACATTCCTAGAAAAGCTTACTGAAAATCAGAAATGTCAAGGAGTGGATGTTGTCCTGGGTGACTTTTGATGTAGGAAATCAGTGTTTTCTGACATGCAGATGAAATGGTAACATGTGTCTCGATCTCTGACATCACTTCCTCTGTTGACATTCTGTAATTTTTTTTTTCTGTCTCGGACATGCCATATTTATGTTAAAATGCACATGTAGAAGTTTCAGGACCCAGGACATTGCACGCATCTGATTGGCTGTCTTGTCCTTATGACAAATGACTCTGATTAAAGTGCTTGATCTTTTAAGTACCACCATACTTCTTCCTTTCTTAAGCAGCAAACTAATTCTGTCATTCCTAGTCCTACAGTGTCCATCCGTTCCCAGGTTATATACTAATTAAAACCAGTCATGTGGCCGCTGTACTTATTTTCCATTCCCAGGTCATAAACAAACTGAAAAAGAAACCAACTGAAATAGATGTACAGTGGAACCTCGGGTCACGAACGTCTCGGACCACGTACAAATCGGGTTACGACCAAAAAGTTCACCAAACTTTTGCATCTGTTCACGACCACACACTCGGGTGATGAACAAGCCAGTTTCCCTTCCGGTTCGTACGTGCCGATGATTTCTGCACGTGTTCAGTCTCTCCCTGTGCATTCCCTGTGTAGCGAGCGAGCGAGCGAGAGAGAGAGAGAGCATGAGAGAGCGAGCGAGAGAGAGAGAGAGAGTATGAGAAGGCAGTTAAAGAATGCACCGGGCTTGTTTTTAAAGAGACTGCTTCGAGCATTGTTTTAATCTCATATTTAATGAAGACTTTTTTCTATTGGATTTTAACCTCCACTTCACTTCTGTTTTTATGGGATCATTTATTTATTGAAGGATTATGAAAGCACTGCACTTTATTTAATTTGGACTTCGTTTTTGATTGTTGTTTTGTTGATTTTAATAAAAGCATTTGGCACTTTTTGCATCATCCGATTGCTCCATTGTAGTGCTTCACTGTCGTGCTCATCGGTAACATTACCGACGATGATGGGTTTAAGGGCTCCCGGAAGCGAGATGGGAACATGCAGCAAACCCGCATTGTCACAGACTTTACCTCAAAACTGTAATCTCCTCTCCACCCTGTTCCTCCTCACTTCCTTTATGCCAGAACTCGACTCATGCAAGGTTAGTTTTCTTGGTTGTTTATGGTTAGTTTTTGTATAAATTACGGATTTTTCAAATGTTCTTTTTTTTCCCTGTGCTTAAAACTCATTAAAAAAAAGTGTTTACAGAGAGCGGTTCGTAAGGCTGTAGCGTGAACTCTTGCATTGTTAGTTTTCTCTGTTCAAGGTTTTCTCAGTGTTATTCAATGTTTTTACATTTAGTTTACTATTACACTGTGCATTCTATGGTATAATTAACTATTTTTGTGCTTAAAAATCTTTAAAAAAATATATTTACATACAGCTCATACGATCCGGAACGGATTAATTGTATTTACATACAATCCTATGGGGGAAATTAGTTTGGGCCACGAACAAATCGGGTTGCGACCAGAGTTTTGGAACAAATTACGGTTGTGACCCAAGGTTCCACTGTATAAGTTACTGATACAATACAGGAAGAATGTACAAAAAAGGATGCTTGCAATGCCTGTAATTAAAGTTCTGTATATTCAGTTCATTTTGAGTAAAATAATTCAAATTTCATATTAATAGTCGTCAGTTGAAAAAATGAAGATTTTCCACTCCAGGACAAATCATTATCAGATCCTCAGGGTCTCTGGTGCTGGAGTCTATCTCAGATGCATTGAGCTCAAGGCAAGTGTCAATGCTGAATACAAATAATATTAGGTTAAAAAAAAATATAACACAGAAAATCCAAAAGCATTTGAACAGCAAAATGAGGATACAACTAACATCGATATGGCATATAATTGATGGAAACAAGCAGGAAGGACACTGGTACATCTGCAGATGTTATAACCACCATCAGATTTTGCTTTGCTTTGGGGACTGCTTCTGTATGTAATGTTTCAAACCTTTTAACTGCAATACTTTTAAAAACTAGCATGCACATCTTTTAAGGACGTAGAGTGCTTGACAAGTAATACATGTGTCTTTTTGTGTCCTGTGGTAAACCAACACCACACAAAAATATCATATGGGGACTTTTTAAAATTGGGTGTTTTCCTTTACATGACATTGAAGTAAATTTATGTACTACACTGCATTCTTTGAGGCTGCCTCACGTGTGCCAATCCATGCATGGTTATGTTTTTGTAACCAGGGTATAGCACATGAATAGTCTCTGGTGTCATAATCTATCAAGAATGATAATTTTAAAGCAATATGATGGCGAGCAAAGCTGTCACATCAAACAACGCCACGTGGCTTTTCATAGGTGCTATTCAGGGTATTACACTGTCATGTGAAAAGTAAGTATTTAAACAGTATCTAAAAATAAAGGTAATAGGCTATAACAAATTTCATGCCACATTTACATTTTGTACTCCATTATTTAATTTAACTAAAAATAAATTCAAAGAGATAATATAAAAAAAAATGAGAAAACTTACCAAGAACAGACAAAATGAACCACATGTGACCTGTGGGTCTCCTCAGCCTTTATAGGGTAACGGGCGGTTCCACACAGAGACAGACAGGTGGCCCCACCTCTTGAGGAACCACCCACAGCAGAAGGAATGTAGGACATCATGTGGCAATACATAGAAACGAAACTGCATAGTAATGAAATAATATATAAATAGAACATAAATAATCATGTTAGACATATGACAAATACTTACAATTGCATTTGAATACACAAAAAGGAACTTAGACTGAAACTAAAGCACATAGTCAGCCCAAAGAAGAACACCTTCTCATCTCTTGATCCTGTTACAGCATACGCAGTTGTATGCATTTAGCTAAACATCAATTAAATATCCATTGATAGTAATCCAAAAAATATGAACTCCTGACAAATAAAATATCTGCAATGTTTGAAATAATGCTTTAGAAAAATCCTGCTAACTGTTTAGGATGTTCAAACTGCCTTTACCCCATTCAGCCTACTTAGTCTGCATAGAATGCATTGCATATCACTTCTTAGTCCATGAAATTATTGATGTTTTTTTATTAAGTATTTTGTGATGGTGTTCACAATTATTTTAGCAGCTGCTGCATAAAATAAAGATTGATTGGTTGAATAATTTATGCTTGTTGCCAAGTTGTCTTCAAAGTGAAGCCTGTGCAACAAATTGATTTATTTGCTACATCACAGAGGATTAAGCATATCATTCTGACTTCAGGGAATCTGTCCTTGTGCGGCTTGCGTGTCTGGCTTGTGTTCTGCAGGGAATTTTCCAGTTTTCTTCTCATGAAGATGTTCAGGTTGGTTTATTTAGCTAAGAAATATTGAATCAGTACGGCGTAATGCACTTTCATTTTGTAATGGCTACTATCCTGCATTGTACCCTACATTCCGGTCAGGTTTATCAGTGAGAAGAAAACTGATTTATTGGTTATTGGGATATGTAAGTCCATAAATAATTAAATTACTAGTTTGTATTTTTTAAGAAATAGTTTAATCAGTTGTTATATTTTGCTGATTGATAATAATTAATATAGTATTTGAATTAGGGAGTTTTTATAAAACAAGCACAGTAAAATGAAAGATAATATATAAAAGTTGTAAGACTTTTGTATATAATTAAAATTGTTTTATAATTAAAATTGTTTTAAGGATAATACAATGTGTTGTTATTGTGGCTATAGTTACTTGGGAATGCAAAGTCACTCTGAACTCTTCTGAAAGTGTAAGAGTCAGTTCATTTTTTCAAATTTTGCTATGTTGTAGCTTTGTGTTAAAATCATCCATCCATCCATTATCCAACCCGCTATAGCCTAACTACAGGGTCACGGGGGTCTGCTGAAGCCAATCCCAGCCAACACAGGGCGCAAATCAATTAATTTTTTTTTCCTCATCAAGCAACATTCAATAATACATACACTGGATTTTATATTTTTGCAAATTTACTAAAAATAAAAACTGAAATATTACATTGACATACATATTCAGACCTTTGTTCAGTACTTAGTTAAAGTTCTTTTGGTAGCAATTCTAGCCCACAGTCTTCTTGGCTAAAGCTTCACACACCTAGATCTGGAGATTTTACACCATTCTTCTATGCAGATCCTCTTGAGCGCTGTCATGTTGGATGAAGACTGCCAGTAGACAGCTATTTTGAGGTCTCTCCAGAGATATTTAATTTGGTTCAAGTCTGAGCCTTGGTTGGACAACTCCAAGACATTCCCAGAGTTGTCCCTAAGTCACTCCCAGAGTTGTCCCTAAGTCACTCTCAGAGTTGTCCCTAAGTCACTCTTATGTTGTCTTTGCTTTGTGGTTAGGGTCATAGTCATCCTACAAAGTAAACCTTTGTCCCAGTCTGAGGACCAGAGCGCTTTGAAAAAGATTTTCATTAATGATATCTCTGTACTTTGTTCTGTTAATTTCCCCTCAACCCTTTCTAGCCTCCTAGTGTCTACCGCTGAAAACAACCCCACAGCATAATGCTGCTACCATCATGCTTCACCATTAAAGTGGAATTGCATAAGTGATGAGTGTACTCTAGTTTTGGCATTAGTCTTTGGTTCATCATAGTCTGGGAGTCCTTTAGGTGTCTTTTTGCAAACTCCAAATGGTCTCTCATGTGTCTTTTCCTGAAGAGAGGCTTCCGTTCAACCACTCTGTTATAAAGCCCAGAACAACGGAGTGTTGCAATGATGGGCATCCTTCTGGAAATTTTTCCGCTCTCCACATAGGTTATCTGCAGCTCAGCCAGGGTGACGAATTCTTGGTCACCTCTTTTACTATGGCCTTTCTCACACAATTGCTCAGTTTGGTCAAGAGGCCATCTCTAGGAAGAGTCATGGTTGTTCCAAACTTCTTAGATCTGTGTCTCGAAACAATCTCTGTAGGAAATTCCTTGGACTTCATAGCTTGGGTTTTGCTCTGATATACAGTGGTGTGAAAAACTATTTGCCCCCTTCCTGATTTCTTATTCTTTTGCATGTTTGTCACACAAAATGTTTCTGATCATCAAACACATTTAACCATTAGTCAAATATAACACAAGTAAACACAAAATGCAGTTTTTAAATGATGGTTTTTATTATTTAGGGAGAAAAAAAATCCAAACCTACATGGCCCTGTGTGAAAAAGTAATTGCCCCCTGAACCTAATAACTGGTTGGGCCACCCTTAGCAGCAATAACTGCAATCAAGCGTTTGCGATAACTTGCAATGAGTCTTTTACAGCGCTCTGGAGGAATTTTGGCCCACTCATCTTTGCAGAATTGTTGTAATTCAGCTTTATTTGAGGGTTTTCTAGCATGAACCGCCTTTTTAAGGTCATGCCATAGCATCTCAATTGGATTCAGGTCAGGACTTTGACTAGGCCACTCCAAAGTCTTCATTTTGTTTTTCTTCAGTCATTCAGAGGTGGATTTGCTGGTGTGTTTTGGGTCATTGTCCTGTTGCAGCACCCAAGATCGCTTCAGCTTGAGTTGACGAACAGATGGCCGGACATTCTCCTTCAGGATTTTTTGGTAGACAGTAGAATTCATGGTTCCATCTATCACAGCAAGCCTTCCAGGTCCTGAAGCAGCAAAACAACCCCAGACCATCACACTACCACCACCATATTTTACTGTTGGTATGATATTCTTTTTCTGAAATGCTGTGTTCCTTTTACGCCAGATGTAACGGGACATTTGCCTTCCAAAACCTTCTACTTTTGTCTCATCAGTCCACAAGGTATTTTCCCAAAAGTCTTGGCAATCATTGAGATGTTTCTTAGCAAAATTGAGATGAGCCCTAATGTTCTTTTTACTTAACAGTGGTTTGCGTCTTGGAAATCTGCCATGCTGGCTGTTTTTGCCCAGTCTCTTTCTTATGGTGGAGTCGTGAACACTGACCTTAATTGAGGCAAGTGAGGCCTGCAGTTCTTTAGATGTTGTCCTGGGGTCTTTTGTGACCTCTCGGATGAGTCGTCTCTGCGCTCTTGGGGTAATTTTGGTCGGCCGGCCACTCCTGGGAAGGTTCACCACCGTTCCATGTTTTTGCCATTTGTGGATAATGGCTCTCACTGTGGTTCGCTGGAGTCCCAAAGCTTTAGAAATGGCTTTATAACCTTAACCAGACTGATAGATCTCAATTACTTCTGTTCTCATTTGTTCCTGAATTTCTTTGGATCTTGGCATGATGTCTAGCTTTTGAGGTGCTTTTGGTCTACTTCTCTGTGTCAGGCAGCTCCTATTTAAGTGATTTCTTGATTGAAGCAGGTGTGGCAGTAATCAGGCCTGGGGGTGGCTACGGAAATTGAACTCAGGTGTGATACACCACAGTTAGGTTATTTTTTAACAAGGGGGCAATTACTTTTTCACACAGGGCCATGTAGGTTTGGATTTTTTTTTCTCCCTAAATAATAAAAACCATCATTTAAAAACTGCATTTTGTGTTTACTTGTGTTATATTTGACTAATGGTTAAATGTGTTTGATGATCAGAAACATTTTGTGTGACAAACATGCAAAAGAATAAGAAATCAGGAAGGGGGCAAATAGTTTTTCACACCACTGTAGGTTCTAAGTTATGGGACTTCCTATAGACAGGTGTCTACCTTCCCTGGTCATGTCCAATCAATGGAATTGACCACAGCTGGCCTGCAAACAAGATGTAGAAACATTTTAATGATAGTGAACTGAATGGGATGCACCTCAGATGAATTTCAAAGGTCAAAGTCATTGTTACATTTCCATTTTATATTGTTAATGACTTAAGAAAAAGAAAAATTTGTTTTTGCTTTATCATTCTGGTGTACTGAGTGTTGCGTGACATGTGGAAAAAATAATTTAGCACAACGCTTCAAAATAACAAAATGTGGAAAAATTAAAGGTGGTCTGAATGCTTTCTGAGCCCAATGTAAAAAGTTCTTAAAGTTAACTTCACTTGAACTTTGTTTGATTATATTGGAATGTAAGATTTGCAGAGCTACACAGATAATGGAAAATGCTGTTTTATCCCAAATAATGTAACATGTTAATGGGAAATTCTTAATTCTCTGTTTCATTTCTGATGTAACAACACAATAATCTTAGTTAGACAGAAACATGGACAGTTAGAATAGTTTGCTTGGAAAGGTACAGGGGCATACAATTTTATTACTATATACATTGTCACATATGTACACCTGGCAGGTTTGTCTAAAATAAGTAGTACCATCCCGGGACAAGAGGAGACGCTGTTGCTAATGGTCTTTTCTCCTTTTCCCTCACTGCCTTGAGAAACCACCTCTTAACGGCAACAAAGCCAAGGAAACCCAGCTTCTTCCGGTCCACCCTGGTATTAAAGCAGAACACTCTCATAAGACAGGGTCTTATTTTGTGTGCAGATTGAGACCAGAGCTTGCTGCCAAGTGATTCCTAAAGGGAAACAGTCCCTCACAAAGAGCACACTGAAGCACATTCTTTTTGCGGTTTTTCTTGATTTTGTGTTTGAATTAATCAGAGTTTAGCCCCATTGGCTTTTGCCCTGCCTCTTCATTCACCCCATGGCATCATATATACACTAGTGTTTACTGAAACATGCTGTGCTAATACAGAAGCCTACTGTATGTAGAAACTTAAAGAAACAGAACTAAGATATATGTACAGTTTAAACAGAAACATCATAAGCAAGGCATTATTTGATCTGTATTTATTTTATCGATTTTTCTTTTCACTATTTTTGCTTTAAATTTCAGTAAAACCTGGACTATGAATCTTTTCTTTTTGGTGTTTGCCTCATTCTCAACGCAGCTAATGAAGGATATTGAACAGCTGGCTAAGCTCTTTCCAAAGAATATGGTCGTCTATTGCAAGAAGAAAGAATATGAATCAGAAACTTGAATTATTATATGTATGTTGGTTTTATAAAGATCACCTTCTCTCTAAATGTCTTCATGCTAATCTTCCTATTATATAAAAAAATCCTGGGATGAGACGAGACTTTTTCAGAGAGATAATTTCAAGTCCCGCGAGATGAGACTTTCTGCCAAGAGATTTAACCACGCCTGGGAACAGAAATAAAAGGCAAAGAGTAGAAGACAAAGTAGAACCTCATAAAGTGGTTCAAAAATGTTGGCACAACACACAAGCAGAGCAGGTTAGAGATAATGAAAGTACTAAAATTTGAAAGTCTCAACAAACTAATAGTAAAGACCGCATTAGCACAAATAAATGGAAAATATTACTCAGTGACATAAAGGAACAGCGAAAAGAGATTGAACATATGGACATAAGTGATATGACAGAAGTATGTAGATATTGTTCGGCTTTAAAGTTTGTCGGAGACTTGTAAATTGTCTAATTCATGTTGCCATCAGGGAAAAGTAGTGTTTCTTCCCAATGAAGAGGTGTATCCATGAGAATTAAAAGATTTGTTATTTAGTGAAAGTGAAACCCACAAACACAACAGGCAAAATATCCAAATCTACAATAATCTACTCGCGTTCACATCATTCAAAGCTCAAAATGTAGATTTACATGATTCAAGACCATACACTATGAGAATCTGTGGTCCCACAACAATTAAAGCTACAAGTTTAATTTCAAAGAAACCACAATTCGATGCAACATAGAATCGAAAGAGTTAAATGATCGGACATATCAGAAATTCTACAGCCAATAATGGATACAAATCCACACATCCAAAAGTATCACACTTTACACGAAATTTATCTGAAAAACACGGACAAAGAAATTTTCTTGGATTTCTATATGAATCCAAAAGATCATGCTTGCATATATAATAAACCAACATATGATGAATTGTCAGCAATAATAGTTATGAAAGACGGAAATATCAAAGACAGAGTTTAAATTTGTGTTTATCCAAAAGCACAGCACGATTCGTTGCAAGCGGCAGATCTGGGAAATAACTAGTGCGTCGGGCCCACACGGGGGTTGGTGAGCAAAGCGAGCAGGGGGCAGAGCCCACTAGTTTATTAGATTAAAAAGTCCAGATTTAGTCATTCTGCTTTTGTGTGACTCTGTACCTCTGTCAGTGAAGGAGTTTAGAGAACCTAATCCTTTTTACCGAAATCAGACGTAACTTAAACTGTATGACTACACATTTCAATCAGTTATGGATTTTGGAGAGTATAATATTTTAAAATTAATTTAACTTTAATGTAATTAAAACATTTAACTCCCATCATTAAAAATAACACAATAAAAGTAGTTTTAGGTGTGATTACATACCGTATTTAGTCTTAAATACCAAATGTTCTGCCAGAGTGGACCTGACAGAAGAAAGGGGATAGTTTGTCAAAGAGACATGATGTCCAGAGACATTTCCCAATTTGTGGTCAAATGTACGGGAAAAAAGGTCAAAAAGCCAAAAGAATCCAAGAATTCAAAATGTAAACCCTAATTTGTGATTGAGAGGTTTTGACTCACTAAGGAGATTTTTGCATCAGCTAACACCACAAAGATTTTAGATAGATAGATAGATAGATTGATCAAGGATCCAAAATCTTGGACACCAGATATCTGGAACAGGACATCATACAGTGTGGTTTTCAAGTGGTGGTAATTTGCTAACAGAAGAGACAAAATGGCAGTACTCGTCACCTGCAGTAAGCAGAACATAAATTAGCATTATGTTAAAATTGTATAGCAATTAATAAAACACAGAATATACCCAAAAGGTACAAAAAAAATAGAACAATGCAGATGAATCATGGCTTATATGTTTAATGTTCTAAGTTGACTTTTTTCAGCTATTCATTGGCCTCTATGAATTATTTGAGTTTGGTTTACATGGTGTCTGAGGACTGAGGTCATATAATTATTTGCTTCCTAGTGTTTTAACATGCTTAAAAAAGATTCACATTTTCCTGAAGCACCATCTATTTTTCCTTATTTATGCCGAAGACTGGTTTCTAGGACATAATTCCTCAGAAAGGTTGCAGATCTCAATGTCACTAGCTCAATATTTTAAAAGCAACCAGACGTACATAGCCATCCAGGGCTGAATTCATCAAAGAAAAAAATATTTGCATCATTTCAAACTGTTGGTTTGGATTTTACTGTTCATGACAATATTTGCCAGAGCAGGATATTGAGAGGCAAAAGAGAATAGAGGAGGGTTAGTGATAGTTTAAAAATATCATATTAGTTATATTTTTTAGGGGCATGATGCAAAATGGTCAATTTCTTACAATATTGTTATTGATATTTTTATATATTTTTTAGAAATTATAATGTATGCTCCAAAATGTACACATCTGTTAAGCAAATGAGTGCTGAGGACTTTGAACAGTTTATATGAAGATACTCATAAACTTAACTAGAAGCTAACATAGACTTAAGACTATTAGCCATACGACCACACTACCTAATCCTTGTAATGACACTTGCAGCTAAATTTGAAATTTATAGCAGGTTAAGAACTGAACTGACCATGAATAAAACATTGTAGTGGTCGATTACACTTGAAATATGTGCATGAAGTAACTTTACTATTCCACACATAGTGAGAAAACCATCATTTTTCTATTTTTCTTGGCTGGAAAAAGCAGGGCTAAATAGTGCAGTAAAATTACAGTACAATATTCCTAAAATGAACATGCTTAACAAAGTGTTTTTGGAGGAGTTGGAGGATTATTTACATATTTGTAAAGCCTAAAAATGCTCAAAACCTGGAACTTAAATTTAAAATTTTGGATTATTCGTTATTTTGAAGTCATAGGATAACTGTCTGAATGTGTTAGTCACCTGCCTCTTTTTGTCCGTGGTAACTCCTTACAGTATTCTTAATTAAGTTTTTATATATATATCTACGCATGCGCCACATAGCCACCCTGCTGGCCACTGCCAGGAGTTGATCTATGCTAATAAAAGGCAAAGCCCTCACTGACTCACTCATTCACTGACTCACTCACTCATCACTAATTCTTCAACTTCCCATGTAGGTAGAAGGCTGAAATTTGGCAGAGTTATTTCTTACAGCTTACTTACAAAAGTTAAGCAGGTTTCATTTCAAAATTCTACACGTAACGGTCAAAACGGTCGATAACGGTCGATAACGTCCGCCATGTTGAACTTTCTTATTTATAGCCCCATCTTCATGAAATTTGGTAGGCGGCTTCCCTGCGCCAACCAAAACTGATGTACATACTTATTTCGATGGTATGACGCCTCTGTCGGCCGCCATATTGAACTTTCCAACGTCACTAATTCTCCAACTTCCCGTGTAGGTAGAAGGCTGAAATTTGGTGCTGATTTCGGTGGTATGATGCCACTGTCGGCCGCCATATTGAACTTTTCAACGGTCTTTGTTACTTATGGGCCCATCTTCAAGAAATTTGGTACGCGGGTTCCCAACGTTAACTGAATCCTACTTACGTACATAGATACGTCCATAGCCTGCAGCTCGGTCACCGTGTGAGGCGGCGTTGGGTCCCCCATCCCAACGCCTCCAACGTTGTCGGCTGCCTGCCTATATAAGGCCGTCCATCGCTCCGGTCTCTACTTTCCCTTCCTTGCTTTGCCATGGGATTCATGTCTCCCTGCTGATAACTACAGCCTTTTTATTTAATCCATGGCTTCTCCGCCGTTATATTGTTCATTTATTACGATTATAGTTATTGTTTAGGTATTTTAGACTTACTTTACATTGTTCAGGTACCCATTTCCTTCATCATTCCAACCGTACTGCCATTAACATGTCTATCGAGGTGATCACCATCGATCAAAGAACTGTCACTTACCGAGTGGTTTCCATGCCCGGAGATGGCACCTGCCTTTTCCATTCTCTTTGTTACATATTGCATGGCCAGATCAGGCTCACTCTTGATATCCGGAGGAACAGTGTGTCTTATGTATTGAATGACTGGGACAGGTTCAAGGTGTGGTTTAATTTTCTTCTTAATAAAAATTTTAAGACAGTACTTCGCCGCTGCGAAGCGCGGGTATTTTGCTAGTTCTACAATAAAATAAAAAAAAGAGGAATAACCTTGGAGGTCAATCATCACCCTGAAAGTGGACAGTAGACGTCACGTAGTATATGTGTACCAAAATTCAGGTCAGTAGGTCAAACGGTTTGTGAGCTACAGGTGATTTAAAATCCTGGACAGACAAACGGACAGCCACGGTAGCGTATTATATATAAAGATATATATATATAAGACTGTATTTTTGGAGACCAATAAAATGCTTCAGAATTTGCCAGTGTACCATTTTCAGCAGCCATATGGTTCATCACTCTTGAATTCTGTCTGGTCTTAAAGTTACTTTGATCTCAACATTAAAGTTCAAGATAAAGTCCTTCCACGTTCTCTGCACTAGGTACTTCAACATGAACATTGGTACATTTCATTTAAGTCACTGGCTGTTCTTTTATTTTCCTTTAACTTTTCATTTTTTTTCAGAATCAGAATCTCACTTTAGTAGCAAGTAAAATTAATTTGTTGAGTTATCCGAGACAAACAGATATGTACATTTTGCAAATAACTTTTATGTAATAATCGGTATTTTATTTGGCATTTTTGAATGGCTGTATTTTTATATCTTTATATTAATTCTGTTGGTTTTGTTTATCATTGGTTATTTGTGTATTGTGCTTGCCTACAGTATGTTCCTTGTTCTTTGTGGGTGGAGCCTCAGGAGTCTGGGGCCACCACTCCCTCAGGTTATTTAAAAGCCAAGAAAGTGGATCTAAGGTAGAGGTGTGTTGAAGTTTTAGGAGTCAATTGTGAGGATTCTTTACTCATGTGGATTTTTTTTGTTTGTTTTTTTTTCTGCTGTGGTGTCTGGTTTCTGTTTATGGATTGTGTTTGGGACTTCTTCTTTGTGGATCATCTTTCATACAACTTTTTTATTGCTCATTTGAGCATTATTTTATTTTTCCAATTTAATAATAAAAACCCTCATATAAATATTCATTGTTTTATTTTATTTCTACAAACCAGGGTTTTTTCATTTTATCCCCCTCACAAGATAGTTTTGATAATTTTGAGCATCAAAACCCAGTTTTCCCATTTGGGTCTGGTCAGGCTAGTGTTTGCAGGGCAAGCTGGTCAGAGGTGAGCCTTTTCTGGGCTTGTATATATAATTTATACAAGTTGTGTATATATACTTATTATTATTATTATTTATTATTATTATCATCACTGTATTAGGTTCTTACTTTTCCTTTTTCTTATGCAATAAGAGTTTTCCTGGCAGTGCCTGATGTAATTCACATGCTGAAAAAACGTTTTTATTACAGGCCAAGTCTGGAAATCTTATTTGTGTCCTGATTGTTTTTTGTTGTTGTTGTTGTGGTTATCAGTGTGGCCTAGAGGTGGTATTATAAGTAGAATGACCTTTCCTTTTTTTTATATTGTGTTTCTTCTAAAAATGTTCATGAAACAAACTTTAGAAATGTAAAATTTATTTAATCAGAAATACAATCGGTCACAAACTCCCTAGAAACAATTAAAAGTGTACTCATAAACCACATTAAAATCCAAACCATCACCCTAAACAGAAAGCTAATTTGTAATAAAAAGTTGTCCACTGTGTTATACGAGGGATATCCAGAAAAAAAGGTTACAACAGCTGTTAAAAATCGAAAAATGAATATATTTCAACCAAATTTACAGGGTATGTTCCAAAATATGTGTTTATTTCTCAACATAATCGCCGTCAACTTCGATGCACTTCTTCAGCCTGGGCACCAGCTTTTTTATACCCTCGTCGAATACGCTCCGCTCCACCTCTGAAAGCCACTTCTCCACTGTCTCCTTCACCTCCTCATCGTTGGAAAAACGTTTCCCACCCAAGAATTCTTTCACAATTCTTCCACAAGCTGACGATGGATCTCGGCCGCAGATTCGCGACGCAAAGTGAGGAACTTGATGACCGAACGAATCTCGCATCGGTGGTAGGTGGAGCAAACGGCCTCAGCAGAGGTTGACGAACTCGCTTGCTGTGATGACATTTCACAACTGACTGACGCGGTCCCGGGCTTATTTTGACCGTTAGGACCCCCCTACACGCAGGTATGCCAACCTTCGAAAAAAAAAATTCCCTGCACCCTCCAGGGCACTTGTAACCTTTTTTTCTGGATATCCCTCGTACAACCTCATATTAATGAAACAATATGAGATTAGCAGTGACAGTAGCAGGAGTCCATCAGAAATGCTGTACTGTATTTCAGAGTAACATTAATGAATTCTCGATTAAGTTCTAACGAGGATGTGCATGGTGTTTCTAGTTTTAGATATTATTTTTCCCAATGACTTATTGGGGGTGCATTAGGTTTTTTCCAACTGAACATTAATCAGCATGCTAAGAATGTAGTGTGAGAAATAAAGGCAGATTACCTCCAGATACTCTATACTCATCTGAAAAAACTAAAAACACTGCTGTAAAAGAATCTGCAATGATTGTAAATCTTACACTGTGTAATGGATAAGAAAAAATATTTTCTCTAAAGAATTTTAATTTAGTACAGTCCCAAAACATATGCCTTAGCAAGGCTGGAGTAACCTGGCCTCATTTAAAATTATAGTCCACCCCTGCTATATTTTGATCATTTTAATTTGGAGAAGTTTATCCAGTGTACAATTTGCACCTGAATTACAGTGTGTTTTGCACAAACTGATGAAGAATGAATCTTATGAATTATCAAATTCTGTTCCTTGCTTGACAATAACTGATAAAGTCTGGATGCGGCTGCCTGTATTCTTTTCATTACTAGTTAAAATATTTTCATGTGCAAGTGGTGGATTTGGGAAGTTTGGCAAATTGTTGTTTTTTTTTACAAAATTCCTATCTTGTAAATAGAAAAATAAATGTTGAAGAAATTACGTATTTACAACAGAGCTTATCAAAAGGTTCAAACATATTATCAGTATAAAGATTCCTAAAGGTTGAGTTAGCTCATGTCTTCTAAGACCTCAGTACTATATATTTTAGGGAGGTCTCGAACGCCGAGTTTGCTTGTAATGAAGCAGCAAACAGAACCATCTTTCCCTGAAGTGTTTTCTAAATAGGTTCCTTATGTTAAGCGAGTAAAGCACAATCTGATTGGTAGTAAATTGGTGACAATTATTAATGATCAGAGCACAGAGAAGAAAATACAGAGAGGACTTCTTACAAGATTTTCTCTGCATATACAACCAGACTGGGGCATATTCAGATATTTCCTCTTCTCTACATTGTCTCAAGCTATGATTATTTTCAACCCCAATAGTATAATTGGAAGTTAGTTAATTCTAGTGTTAATGAAATTTTGGCAGTTTGATGGAAAGCACCAAACAAGAGTTCAGTTTATCACATATCTCGCATCTTCACATTTTTGTGGTGGGCAGAGTTTATATAATTAAAATAAAAATCCTACACAGATTTTTATTCTTTCAAATAATTCCTATAATGTTTTATAAATCCTTTTCAAAATGTTTGACTCTATCATAAGCTTGTTTATATGGAAAACAAAAAGACAACATACTAAAAAGTCAAGATTGTAAAAACCAAAAGAGGAAGATGGCATGGCACTATCTAACTTCCACTAATAACTAATAATGTGCACTTTTTGTCTTTGGTTATATTCTTGAATAAAAGCTCACATGTTCATTTGATATTTGGACTAAAGTCTTCCCACATTATACACTTCTTGTCATTATTAGTATAACATTTCAAAAGTTTCTGTTTTAGGTATTTGTTCAGCATTTTTTGCCTCACATTTCATTTCATCCTACACTTACCCAGATCAGTGTAGACACGGTACACACATGAAATGCATGTATTCCAAATAATGATATACTGTATTATTTACCCTATACAACCCCAGGCACATCACACGCAGATAAGAAGCTTTGGCTTGAGCTGGGAGAAGTTTTTGCCCAAGCTGGGCTCCGTCAAGGTGGGGATGGGATAGCAGGCTGCTTGGGCTGATTGACACATTTACAAAACAAAAGACGCTGATGGAGAGGTGCGAAGGGAATTAAGGATTACAAGTTTTTTCATAGGCTTTGGTAATTCTAGTGTTAAAAGATCTTTAAGATTCTTTCTAACCACAACTTCCAGATACATGAACTGATTTGAAAAAGTCAGTGAATGGCTTTTTAATATGTAATATTACACGTTTACTAGAGCAAGTATGTTTCTTGTTCCAAATTTTATTTTTTGATTAGTTATGAGACAAAATCTCCTATTTAATTCACATTTATTTGGTAATTTTCAATAGCCACTTATTTCAATACAGATTTGTGATGAATATATGTCCCAACAGAATCATTCTCAAGGGAGCAACCAACCTTGGGTGGGACCCCAGACCTTTCAAGGCACACACCCACACCAATTCATGCATCTCAATCTAACCTGAATGTTTTTAGAATGTTATAGAAAACCAAAATACAAAATATAGAAAATAAAATCTACATAGGCTTGTGGAGTATATGCAAGAGTCTCACAGATACTGATGGGATTTACATTAATTTCCTAAAGCCACCAACCTTTCATTCTTTGAATCCATCATATTTATGAGTTTTTCCATAAAATAGTTTAACTTATCCTTCAGATCGAAAAGTTCAGCAGCAAATAAATTGAGTTCACTCTTCAATTTAATCATCTCACTCTTTATTTTTAGCCTGGCCACTGTTTGAAGTGTGTCCTGGTGATGGGGGTTGCTTCCACTACTTCCACTACATTGTGCCTTAGATGAAGATGTGTCATCCTCTTTAGATTAGAGTTCCCTCTCTTTTTCTGAACTGGATTTTTCAGGGATATATTATATTGTGAATCTTGATGGTACTTGTGTTAAACAAAGATAAATCTATTAAAATAAAATCACCTAAAAAAAACACTGCTATTGAAGTGGTTACTGCCTAATACGTCCATCATTGACAACAGATGACGTCTTTCCACAGACCAATTACCAGCATGGTGAGTTAGTGGTAGCATTGCTGCCTCACAATAAGGAGACCAGGTTATTCATGTTCCGGATCCTTCCTGCGTGGAGTTTGCTTGTTCTCATGTCTGCATGGGTTTTTTTCCAGGTGCTCTGGTTTCCTCTTACTGTCCAAAGAGATGAAGGTTAGGTGAAATGTCAATGCTAAATCATCTCTAGTGTGTGTTCTGGTGTGTGTGTGTGTTTGCCCTGAAATTGACTGGTACTCTGTCCAGGGTGTATTCCTGCCTTCTGTATGTTATGCTAGCTGGGAAAGGCTCCAACACCCCTCTAGATCCTAGTCTGGATTAAGCTGGATAGAAAATGGATTGAAATGAAATTTTGAAACGTTTGATAAATAGAGGAAAAGGTCCATCCGTGAAACTAATGTTTTCAGCTGGGCACACCTACTTATAGCTATGGGGCTGTGAGATCCACAGACCTTGGTATCCTTCATAAAGAAACTGATGCCATTTCAATCAAAACCACCTTATGTCACACAAACAAGTTGTGTATTGTGGACAGCAGAGGGTGCTCCAGGTCCCAAATCACCAAACACAAGTAGGCATGGACTCAAGTGTAAAAGGCTAAAGAGTCTTTATTCATGGGAAACTGTTCTTTATCAAGGGTTTCCCACCATCACAGCCACAGGCATATCTAGTAAGCACAATTCTCAGCACAATAAAGCAACTCCTCCTTGCAAACATTGTCCACCCAGGAGTACTTCCGCTGTTCTGTACATGTCGTCCAAAAGCACTTCCAGGTGAGGCTGGATCCCAATGAAGTAGGGCTCCCTAGTCCCTGCAGCATCCCCTTGCAGCACTCATGGAACCCAACAGGGCTGCACCAAGGAACTCAATATTCCATGATGCAGTGTGGGCTGCCATCTATCACTCTGGGGGAGGTAATGCCCCGTGCATGCTCTTTGCCCCCGTTCCTTCCATCCTGAGGGTGTCCTGGCCGGGTAAGGATGTGGACCGTCCCTCGAAGTATATACAGTACAGTATTTTCTAGCATAATATATTTATTTTTAAAGCTGATAGCAGTCATGATAATCATGTACTGCATTAAAGGCCTTGGTTGTGTCACAGTACTTCACTTTGCAAGGCTGAGAAAAAAAATCTAAGTTTCTAACAGGTAGAGGTTTAGCAGTATCTTCACTTTTTCATAGAAGAATAATGGAAAGCTCTCTTTACCATAATTACATCTGCAGAGTATTTAATCAATGAATGAAAACATTTTCTTTCTAAATGCATTTTCTTTCTTAATATGGTTGTTATTGCTATAAATTTAGTGATATTCAATTTTGAAAACAAAGAAAGTTTTTACATACAGTACCTTAAAACAAGATTGGAGGATATTTAAGTGAAGAAAGTAATCTACTTAGGCATGTAGTATTTAATAGTGGTATAAAAAGCAACATAATGTAGTTTGTACTTTTATATAGCACAGTATTGTCAGTTGAAGTGTCCTGTGCTTAAAGCTGTATGTTACTAGTGAGGTTATGATGACATATTTACTTGTAAATTCAGAAAAAAAAACTGAAAGCAACTTTGCTGCTAAACAGCCCTGTCAAGGTCCTCCACTTGAAGTGTTGCCAAAAAAAAAATCGATGATGTCTTTATAATGACCTAATCAGTTCTTATCAAGCATACATTCAGTGCAGTAGTTTCAAGATAAAAGCAATTTATGGATTCAAAATGAGGCACAAAGTGAGAATTCTTACTAGATAAGAGCAGAGCAGCATGACGAGATGGAGGAAGATAAATGAAATGGATGGAAGAAAGCTTTTTGTTACTGTTCTAAAGCCAGCATGCATCTGAAAGGAGGTCTCATTGGCAGGAGAATGCTGCAGTTCAGTGGAAGAAGACGGAAAAGTAATTTAATTTACAAGTGCATAGAATATTGAAAAGATAAACATTCTGTTCTAATTGTATGTTTAACTTTTTAATTTTAACATAAGCTAGGAATGAAGGTAAAACTTGGCTGGTGAAACACGCTCATGTTTATTCATTACTTATAACAACTTCATCTTGAGGGAGGCCACATTCTATCCCATTCCGACGTTCTTATAGACAATGAGATGGGACCCCTCCATGCATGAGGAGACTTCACATTAACTTTCAATTTATTATAACTGAATTCTAACTGCTTTGAATTTTATTATATTTTTATTTCTGTCAATGTGTTATACAAAGTGGAGATGTACTCCAGTTTCATTGTTTTGTTGGCGTTACTATTTCTGTGGAAAAATTTAATAGAAATGTCTCTGCATTTATACCAAATAAAGTCAGTCAGGTAATGCTGCCATCTTCTATTTAAAGCTAAACATATGTTCCGCCCAAGTTCCACCCTTTAAGAGCAGAGCTGGCAAAAAAAACAAAAAAAAAAATATATATACGAGTATTACTAACTTTATTGCCTGCTGATTGACTTATTTACACGCCCAACCATATTACACACCACCCATTTATTTTTTATTTGATGTAATACTTTTTAAAGGTAAGTTTTGTTACTGGAATACTGTATGATAAATGTTGTCACACATGAGCATCAGATGACCTCCTCGCAGGCTCAGTCAAGGTATGTAATAACCCATTGAGACGAGAGGGGGTCTGCCACCAACATTATCATCTCCTTCTTTCTCCACAGTGCCGAGAAGCCGCCCCTCCCAATCCAGTCACCATGAAACCCCTGGCAGCCCAGAAGGTGGCGTCATTACTGGCTCAAGTGACCTGCAGGACGAAGCTCTAGTAGAAGCAGTTAGTCTACCCAGCCCACCATTCTATTTAATTGCCTGTGTTTTTCTGTTTATGGGACATACACCAAAGAGTGCTTTTTAAATTTTTTTCCAGAGCGTTGCTTTGTCCTTGGACAATAAAATTCCTTTGTATTTCAGAGCTGTCATTCCTGCACCTTGCCACAGTATGATTATCCCATAACATGATTTTACAAATTATACATTTCCAGAAAAATTGTACAAAATCATTTATAATTGAATGATTAAAGAAAGTGAATGGTTGTTTTTTTGGTGAGGTTATCTCTCCAATTTCTCAATCTATTTTTCCAATTTTAAAACCAGGGACAGGCAAGCCTACTCCAACAGAATAGACTAATTCAGAGTAAACTCCAGGCCATCACAGAGCAAACATCAACACTCCTTTTTTTATAATCTTATTGGTTTTATTGTAAGCACACAACATTCCATACAAATATATACATTTTTTGCAAAAATAGGATTGAAAACAAATCAATGTCAACACTTCTTAACACCTCACCAGTTGAACTAGCATTGCCTTTATGGTGTGTAGAAGTGAGAAAACAGGGCGAAACAGAGAGTGTGATGAGGTCAACATTTAAACAGAAATAATTCCATTTTTGCATTGCATTTATAAATATCATATGTTTCTTTCTGAAGTACCATCCTTAATTTGTAACAGTAGTAGAGCCTCTCATTTTCTGATTATTCCTTCCACTAATGCTCTCTGAATTGTATTTATTCACTGAGAAATTCATTTACAGCGGATTCAGGAAATATTCAGACCCCGCCACTTTCTGCACTTTATTGTGTTCTAAATTTGAATGGATACATTTGCCATCGGTCTACATTAAATAACCCATATTGACAACTAAAAACATGTTTATACAAATGTTTGCAAATGTATTTAGAATATTATTTCAATATTTTGTTGAGGCCCCTTAGCCCGCAATTACAGCTGAGGTGCATTCACGAACACACATTTATGATTTTGATTTGATATACTTTGTTAATAACTGAGGGGGAAATTGTCTTTTTGTATGACCTGGGCAGTTGTCAGAGCACAAGGTCAGCCATTGTACTAGCATCCCTGGAGCAATTTTCATGTTAAGGGCCTTGTCCAAGGGTCCAACGGAGTAGGATCCCTTCTGGCACTAATGAAATTTGAACCGGCGAACCTTCCAGATACCAATGTAGATCCTTAGCCACAGAACCGCCACTCCACAAGATGGTTATGATTCATAAAGGGTTAATTGTGTGGAAATGTGCTTGTGGCAGGTTTTACAAATCTGACTTTTTTTTTTTTTGGTGTATGCATTTTCCTGTTTTTTTGTCGAATGCGTATTTTCGTGCTGGAAATCGTGCAAAGTTTTATAAATGAGGCCCCTGGAATTTCTCCCACTGTTCTTAGCAGATCCTCTCAGTGTCTGTCAATTGCCAATGGTAAGTCTCTCCGCAGATGTTCTGAGGGCTTTGTATTATCGTGGGCTATGTAAGACTTGCTAAATTTGTTACTGGGCGCGTCTACTCTTGCACCTTCAGATTAATACACAAAGGTACTGTACACACACCCACTCAGAGATCCTGTTTACACATCTACATATGCCATTCACTCTGTAGTGTTTCATATAGGATCCCACCCACGTAAGTACATAAGAGTGATGCCTCAAACCTGTCACTTCCCAGTACTCCACAGAGGGTCTCACTATCACCTGCACTAACAAACATATGGGTATCCGAGACATGCATAAGCTCAACACCTTTTTGGTTATATGCCGCTTACCAATCAACGGGATCTTACTTCTACTGCACTTGTTCTTCTGTTAAGGTGGGACCTCTCAGCTCTGATAAACCCTGTGGGCAAGAATGCAGTAATCTCCCCACAGCAGGTGCCATAATATTTACTTTATTACTTCAGTCACTCTAGATGTAAAGACAGAGTATAGAAATGTGAAAGCAATGTGGTGTTTATTAAAGTATCATAATACCAGTAGAGGAAAGTATAATAGAAAACAAATTTCATAGCAAAATCTGGATGTAAATAGTGCTAGCAAAAAGCCTACTGAACATCTGCATCCATCATGGTGGATGTTGTCCTGGGTGGCTTTTTAATTTAGCAGTGTGTTGCAGTAGTTTACGTTCACTAACGAAATGGTCAAACTCTCTCTCTTTTTTTGACACGCTTTTGTCTCTGACAATCTCTTCCTATGTCTTTCTGCTCCTCAGTCCTTCAGATTGGTCATTATTTGTGTTGAAATTCCATGTGGGGGGCTCTAGGACATGTGACATTACACTGATTTGATTGCCTAGCTGTTCTTGCGATGGATGACACTGCTCAAAGGCTTTGATCTTGTATGCACCATTTTTTGTTCCCTCTACCATTGAGTTATAAACTGACTGTAATAATGCATTAAAGTTATAAATTATTGGAAGAACACAAGAAAAATGTTTAAGAGTGGATACTTTGCATATAAATTGACCCTGTAGTTAAACTGCTTTAAGGGTCCTGTAAATTCCTTTGTAGTTGCATTGCCTTATAGTTCATCCTGTTCATTTGAACAAAGTTAAAACTTAATATAAGCAGACTACAGTTTCAAAAATGGAAGATTTTATGCTCCAGCACTGAGTTGGACACTCCTGGACAGTCAGAGATGTGTTATTATTGTGCTGAAAGTAGAATGTCACCCCACTTTCTGATTAGGCCTTTGGTGCCTCCTCGCCATCACTTACTGTATGTTGATCAATTGGCAGAAGCAACGTATATGAGCTTGAGCCAAATTTGTCCTTTATACTGGATTCAGAGGGGAGAATTTAACCCCAGAAAGAAACCTTAAAAATATTAAACTATCACCATAAACTTTAATGTCAGTGTTAAACAATTTAGCGTTGGCTGAGTTGCCTCAAAAGCTGGCATATTGTAATCTTTTTAGTTAGCCAATAAAAGGTGTTATTTTGCTTGACCTCCCACTACATTCATAATGGCTAACACGGTACAACACCCTAGTACTTAAGATGGAATAAAAAGTCTTTTTGTTAGGTACAGATGCCATAGAGTAAATGTATTGCTTGTGTTCGATCGTTTTGCCATGCTGTTCAACCGCAAATCCAAGGTATGTTGGCTTTTGAGCGCAATGCTGTATAGTCAGTTCTAAGGCTGAAGAGCCAAGTGGTGAGAAACGTACTTGCTGGAGGCATAAAGTGTACAATGTTGGTGAATTTATGTAGTATCATATTACCAAAAAGTAACAGGTCTGCGCAAAGGACTTTGAACTGTTGGCATTTAATCTAACATCATACTGTTTTCTACAAGATTTTAATCAAATCAGACATTTTATTATTTACATTGCTGACACACGGGCTGCTTTTACTCATAATGCAGTGGTCTGGAGCCAAGGTAAGAACTCCGGATTTCAGCCAAATTTATCATGGGAAGCTTTAATCTTTGTACCCTGCCAAAATGTATTCAGAACATCATGCACTATGCCTACACTGATGCATGTCTTGATTAGTGTTGCAATGGTTGAACTGTCAAATACACTACAAAGTTTCATCATCTCACTTATGGTGACCTATCAGAGTATAATTTGTTTTATGTCAATCTATAAGTTTGTCAGGTTAAAGCTAAATAGGTGAACCTCTTGCTTAGACGGGTACTTTAAAGTAGGGCTGAAAAAAAATTTCACATCAATGCAACAATATGAGCCAATTCCAAGTATAATATAAATTCAGCAAAGATTTAATTAGACAAGAAATTCAAAATTTACAAAAATTGTAAACTTTTCGTAAAGAAGATGAAAATATCCCTAAGTAATAAACCCTGAAGTGTAAGACTTAGTAAATTGGAAAGTGAGAAAAAAATACAAAAGACAATTAAGAACAAGATTAAGTAAAATGAGACCACCTATAATGACAGACTAAAAGTGCTTAATTATGATGATGCTAGGAAAACTTGGCAAGAATTACAAACAATTCATTGTTGTGACCACAGGAGACTCTCTGTGATGGTTCATAATTAACCTCTTTTTACAAATGACCAGAATAATTATTCTTGTAGGTTTTTTAGAAAAAGTCTATCCATAAATGTTTGATATCCCAGCTGCTGCAGATACTGAGATAACTGTTGAAGCTACTTGATGAGTACACCCAACCTGAAGGTTATGGCCTGAGTAGTTTTAGTAATAAAACATTATAAGCACGCACAGGGCATTGAGCCGGTGCTTTTTAGAAATAGCTACTATGCTCGGTAGATAGTGGAAAAGACCAATCATGCACATCGGGCAGAAGGGTAATAGCGCTATAACAGTCATTACTAGGAAGAGTAATGTTAATGTTTGTGGTCGAGTGAAGGAACTGCAAGTCATAACTGGAAACTGTTGGTGTGCTAAACCGGTTATCCCCATTTAATTCCAATAAAAGTATTTACTTTTGAACAAACAAAACTTAGGGCCTCTATGCACACCGACAGAAAGCTTCTACAGAAGATTGCCATCAGGCTATATAATAACAAAATTCTCAGGAAGGAACTCTATCCTGTCTTGGGTTCTGTGCAAGACTGAACACCTTCCCCCTGTCAGCGGCAGGATTTATAGTCTGGGGACTTGAAGAGGTGAAGTCAGTTGCCCTCACTGGGTGTCTTCTCTGTGCTGCAGTGACAACAAGATAGGAAAATGTTAGAGCTAGAGCCCCCTCTCTACCTAGAGTGGTATTACATACCTGTGATGAGCTTGGAGTGTGGTCCACAGAAGCACATGTGCAGGACGTTATGCAGTATATCTGTCATTTCATATATACTAGTCAAGCCCCTGGCATTCATAAAACACTGATTTTAGAATCGCATATTGTGGGGCATGAGCTCATTCCAAAGAATTACCCCTGTGGCAGGGACGTGCGGTCAGGGGAGGCAGAGCCTCACCTGTCATCATGAAAAGTAAAAAAACTAATAATGATAACATAAAATAAATGTGTCCACTGGTCTGTGCTATAAATTTGTTTTCTGTATGATTCCAATAATTTTGATAATTTTTATAGTAATAATCGCTGAATTAGAGCATTTCCTGATCAAATACAGGGGAGAAACGCGAGGTGTGGCAGCGACGAGTGGAGCCTCACCTTGGACTGGGCTCTCCCTCAGACACTGGGTTGATGCATGCAATTGGTGCGTGCCTATTGCTGTCTCTCTGTATGTCGCCAATATAATGTTTACAGACACATTTATTATACACCCTGACTTTCAACAGTCTGGCTAATATGTTTAATGAATGTGTGTTACATATTTAGTCTCGCTGATCAGACATAAAACCACAGTAAAAAGGCACAAGGTGAGGCAGACAGTACCGTGCCGCCCTGAAGGGGGTGCATGAGAGCTCAACAGGTGCTTGTTGCTGCTGTTCTTATACGCAGAGGCTGTAGGCGCCAATAAGTTAGCAATATCAGAAAGTCAAGTGCACTGCAGAAGTCCATTTTTTATTTTTTGTTCTGACTGCCTACAAAATGAACGATTAAGATTTTTTAAACTAAAGGAAAACAAGGAGGACTTGGACAAGAAAGTGACAGAGATTTTCGTGGAGAAGGATAGGCACATGGACTTCATTTACAAATAAAGGTAAGACCAAAAATGGTATTTAATTTTATAAAAAATGGGATCAGACTAAGAAAAAAACAATTCAATATTTAAAAACTAAATTTTGACCTTAAATAAAATATTCTTTTGTTTTTCTTGTTATCCTTTTGTTGAACAGTCTGTATTAAAATTCAGCATCAGAATTAAAAGCTTTTAAAAACAACTAAATATTTCAATCAAAGTCAAAATTGAAATCCGTTTTTTTGTACACCAATCAATACTTTCATTTGTATTGAATGAGTTTGAATTGTGGAATTGCAATGGCAAATCTTTAAAACATGGACGGTGCAGAGCAAATGCACTCTCTCCGGTCTCTCTCGCCATTATAAATGTAACGTTCTTTCTTAGCCAAACATGTACCTTACCTATGTGTGTGTAAAGAATGCTGATGAGATATGAAACATAACCAGTAGTCAATGTGCATGCTGCCAACTGAACAGTGAATAAGCTACTCTTTTGGGTTCATATATTTGTAAATCTGCCTCACCAGCCAGGAACCTCACCACACGTCACTGCCCAGCGGGGGACATAGACCTAAAGTAGTGGAGGTGTTACTTCGGAAATGTTATCGCTTCATCCAGAATTTATTGTTCTGATGTTATTACTGCTGACTCCTGACTGAATTTTGTGAGCTGTTCTCATTGCCAGCAGCAGCATCCAAGCTGACACAATGCAGATGAATTTCTCCATGTTGATGTTCGCCAAAGTGCACACACTCAAACACACAAATGTGTGTATAACATATTCACTCATACAGAGCTTGCTCTACATGAATAAATAGGTTGTGTTATGATGCAAGATGTAATGCAAATCACGCACACCTAGCAGTGGTAAGGTAGCCTGTACGGTGTACTGTGTGCAGAATCTCACTGGTGTGAATGTACTGGACATACATACTTAACAGGGCCAGTAGGACTCTCATGTCAAAGAGCTGATTTTCTTTTTAAATATTTTTCCTTTACTTCCATGCTTGACATCCTTACCTACTTATCCATTCGAATATTTTCATAAATGTTGGCTCAGTTTTGAAATAGAAAGTCTGTTTCGGAAAGTGGGGTTAAATACATGATAAGAACTTGAATTTTTATTTGTTGTTATTGATAACTTTATATAGTTTTCCTAAAAATAATTCAAATATCTTTGTTAAATAAAATAATCTATTGATTTACTCTTCTAATGAGGATCTGTGCTGGTATCCTGGAAGGTTGCCGGTTCGAATTCCCGTCACTGCCAAAAGAGATCCTACTCTGCTAGGCCCTTGAGCAAGGCCCTTAACCTTAAATTGCTCCAGTGGCGCTGTACAATGGCTGACCCTGCGCTCTGACCTCAAGGGGTATGTGAAAACTAACAAATTCCTAATACAAGAAATTGTATAAGGCGAAATAAAGAAAAAAAAAAAATCTAGTGTGGAGCAGCAGAGTAATATCCGAGAATTGAAATTAAACTAAATAAGAAGCAGAAACCTTGACAACCTTTAAGAAGTACAGTATCTGGACAGCTTAACTATTAGCTAAACAAATAAGCTTAATGGACTGAATGGTCTCCTCTCATTTGGCAAATGTCTTATGCTTTTATGTTCTCAATGAAATTAATGAAGAAGTTATTTGCACAGGTAAAGGTTCCATTGCCTTACCTGTACACAGAACTCTTCATTTTTGAAGCGAGTTGACTGAAAAAAGTGAAATCCATGCCAGGAGATTCCACTACATTTTATGACACATGATGCTTATAGCATTTACATTTGATTGGATATTCAAAACTTATTTTTTTTTAAATGTAATTCCTTGTGACCTATTTGATCAAGGGGGTTGTACATCACAATGAACAAAAATATTAATACAGCTGATGTTTAATTATAAAAGTTCCTGGATGCGAACCAAGATGCAATTTGCTCACTCCCTCTTAAATTAAAATAAAATTATATCGCTTAATCATATTTTTTAAACGTGTTATTATATTTCAAAGCAAAACACACAGTTAACCTCAATACAATCCTGATGTAAAATGAACTATCATTTAATGTCATAAAATTGCACACATGCCTGGCACAGAGCTGACAGCATCATAAAATTAATAAATAAATGGTACACAAGTCCAGTGGAAATCTGGCAGGGGGTGCAAATCTGGTAGCCTCCTTCACCTTCTTGAATGTTTGCACTGTGAGACGTTTACAGTCGAGTATATATATTATCTGGTTAGAAATATAAGTGTAATGCAAGGAAAGTCGGTGACTGTAATGTGACTGCAAGAGTTGAAACTGTAACGCATTACATTACTCTCAAACTGGAAAGTGTAATTAAGTTACGATCATCTGTTACTCTGATCCTGGGGGACTCGTGTGGTTGCAGTGTTTCACTAACTTTTACTCTAATGGAGACTCCTTTCTTAATTAAACATGGTGCTATTTCATCATTTCTATCTGTTTCTATTAATCCAGTAATTACACCGCGTTTTTTTGCACATTTTACAGGAATGGAGTAAGCATTTTTATTATATACTAGCTGTGTAAGCCTGTGCTGTAAAAAGCATGGACTCCTAGAAACTATTGAAATCGGCAGAAAAAAATTGGCGGGTTTCGTTTTGCGGACGTGCTTGCCCCCCTGGACTATCAGCGGCTAAGCGAGTTTCTCTCTCATTTGTTTTTCCTTGGCGGTTTTACTTTGGTGACGGAGTCGCTTTCTTTCAGCTTCATGCTGTAGCCTCGCACTTTCTTGTTCCAACTTGTGAACTTGGGGCCACCTTGCCGGCTCTTTGAGCTTCATGCTGTAACCTCGCACTTCCGGAATAGACAGACAGACACACACACTTCAACGCATAGACGTTTATATATAAGATTATAACCTTTTTCTTTATCTTGTATTTTTAAGATTGCACTCTATTATACTGGTTACGTGGGCCTTTGCTTACTAATGAGTACAGAAATTGCAAAAGCACTGAAGTTGTGTTATTTGCACCAGCGCCTGCCGTGCTTTGAATAATTTGTCAGCATTTAGATTTAGTCAGGGGAACAAACTCCACAGAATAAAGCATGGACAGAAATATACATATTGTAAATTTCCGGTACTTACAAATGTAAATAACACACTGTTATGCCTTTCTGAATACAAAAAAGTAATTAAATAATGAAATTAATTAAAAAGAAGACTAACTCAGCAGTGAAACTGATTGGAATGAAAACCTGCAGCCACTGGGCTCCTTGGGACTGAACTTTAGGACTATACAGCAAATAACACCAATTTGTTCCAGAGTCTGCCTCCATGTATTTTAAGTTTTTAATTATTGCTGGCATGGATTGTGAGCTCCCATTTCACTATATATAGTATAGACAGTCCAAAAGATACAGTAATTTGAATGGCTTACTGTGTCTTTATGTAAATGTTGTATGGTTTAGCAGTTTGCTGGTAATGCTCTCTGTTGGCGGATTTATATATGTGCTGTGATCCTGTAATTGAAGAAAAGCAGTACTCTATACGAAAATAAAGAGCAACTGAAAATGACATGCCATCAGAATTAACTACGAGTATCTGGGGTTTCCAGCATGTCTTGTGCATGTAAGATTCATCTGTGCACATCAAAGTCATTCGCTTAAGTCTCCTTGGTTTAATAGTAAGCAACTTCATAAGCAAATGAAGTTACAGAAAAGTTAACATAACATTCAGATGCATTTGGGGGCTTAGTTAAGTGATTTGAAACTTAGGGCATTTTATGTTTTTTTTTATTTACTTCAAAGAGACATGTTTTTATTAATAATTTAATATTAAATATTTGAAAACAAAAATGAATGCCTTTATGACCAATTCTGTACATCCTCTGTGTGACACGCTAACACTGAGGACTTTCAGCCAATGAATTATTCAGCAGAAGTGCATGAAGAAATTCGACTGAGGCTCCTTTATATCAACAGCAATACATCTGGATAATGTCTCACTGTCATATGTCAGATATCTATCTATCTATCTATCTAACTAAAAAAGACACGTGATAAGAGAATGTAATTACAAGTATAATATACAGTATTAGATAAACTTAATGTTACTAAATAACATTAATAAATAAACATAATAAACTAAATAATAAACTTTTTAACAGAACTTCACAACATCCATCCATCCATTATCCAACCCGCTATATCCTAACTACAGGGTCACGGGGGTCTGCTGGAGCCAAACTCAGACAACACAGGATTCAAGGCAGGAAACAAACCCCGGGCAGAGCTCCAGCCCACCGCAGACTTCACAACATTGTGTACTTAAAAATGTAGCCCAAAAAGGCTTGTGGTGGCTCATTAGCTTCAATAGACAGCAGATTACTGTTATGAACTCGAGAGTTCCCAAGCATGCCAGATCACAAACATGTTCAAAATGGCCACTAGAGCGAGAAACCATAATGCCCCAGCTATTCACAAAAAAGGGCAAAAGATTTATTTCTACAAAAAATGCTCTTTGGGTCAAAAATATGCTCCAAGGAGCATAAGGTAAAAAGCACAAAAGACAAAGCCATCAAAATAGGCAATCCCAAAGGCAAACACGATACCAAACACACAAATCCAAGAGTGGTCAAAAGGCAGAGTGAAAGGTCAAAAGAATCTAGTAATTCACAATATTCAAAAAGAATAATAAACACAGGAACCCGTAATCACCACAAGCTCATTTACAATGAACCGCAAGGGACTTTGGGTTGTCCTCAGCCTTTAAAGAGCTGAGGGCAGTCCCTTCAAGGTGATGGGCAGGTGGCCTCACCTCTTGGGGGAGCCACCCAGAAAGCACAATGAACAAAAGAAGATGCTTAGGTACATACAGTAGAAACTAAAAGACTAACACTATTAACATAATGCAATTAAAAATGAACAAAAAACCCCCATAAAAGTGGCATTTGAACTCCAGCAAGGGGAGGAACCCTGGCTGAAATGAAACAATTCCAGTGCAAGTGATGTAAAAGTGGCATTGATTGACATCCTACTGTTAGTTATTGTCTATGGAGCTTCTATGAATAAGTGTTCACATTTCTTAAACACAATAGTTTTGAAAGAGGTACCCAAAGAGGTGAAATCTGTTTAAGTATCAAGACAAATTTATTTGCTGCTTTGAAGCATGATGGACAGCAGGTCTGGGGCTTTGCCAAAAGGACAACATGCAGCTAATGTAGCTGTGAAGTTGTTTTAAGTGTAACTGAGAGTATATTTGATCACTCTAAGCTTACAGAGTGACGCTTACAGCTAGTTTACCTCAAGTATATGGAGAAGTGAGCTGGTGTATCAGAGGTACCTCCAGCGGAGTTTAACTAACTTGCATTGGGAATCCATTTTGCCATCAGGAGTGGATGTGAAACAACTAAAAGAAGAAAATATTGCATACAAAATACACAAGCTGAAGTGATCTCTACACAACATCAACTCTTTTCTTTATGGCCCACAAAAGCTTTGCTCTAATACTTTAGTCCTTATCTTCAAAAACTATATTTTCATCAAAGTTACTTGTCTCTTGTCAGACTGCAAAAGGGTGCCATCTTTTTTTTTTGTTGACCAAATGCTGCCATGCTTTATGGGAGAAATGGTATTAGATCTGGAGTTACGCCAACTTAACACTGAGGTTGAAATGGTCTATTTTGGTCTCAGTAGGGTTCAGAACCCTCCATCATGATCTTCATTCACTAAAAGACAAAGCATGGTCCCTGTTTTCTAAATTTGGAGACATGCTGCTGTCTTATGGCCCCCTGCCTTAGCTCTCTGAATTTGCTTTTGAACTGACAATGTGGCCACAGTGAGCAGCCCTTTCTCTTACTCCTGAGTGAGTGTCAGACATCTTTATTGACTTAGGGGCTCTGTAGGATCGATATGTTTTTCCGCCAAGAGTCTTCCTATCTCTTCCTTGCACTGGGCCCCTAAATAATGCCCTTACAGGACACCCTTTTTACTGCTAATTTTTACAATGTTGAGATAGTTTAGACTGTTAACCAAAATATTAAAGCAAATGTAACAACAGATTCAATAAGAAGACATAAAATGTGTCATTTTGGTCTTGTCCACTTCAAACCAACTGTCTTTCCTAAGAAATTTGTTCTGTGTTAAGATCAAAGTTTAGCCTGTTTTCAATTGCCCCTAGATATTAGTATTGGTCCACCATGTCCTCTGTCTCCCCTTTAATTATTGTTGAGAGAATTGGAGGAGCGAAACACCAATATCTACAGCCATATCCTTGGTCTTAGAGATATTTAGCTGTAAAAATGAACAATCACACCATTGAGGAAATTCATCAAAGATAGGTCCATGGCATTCCTCCTTATCTTGTAAAAGACTCACAGTGACAAAGCCATCGACAAAATTCAAAAATATGTCTGTCCTTAAATGGTCAACCTCCCCAGCAGCCTCTGCAAATTAAGCCAAAGCTGCTTTGTCAGTGTTGGAGTGAACCTCTCATGCGGGACATTCCCCTGCACTATGCCAATGGTATAAAAACATACAAAATTAATGGAAACTGGAACTTTTGTGGATATAGAAAGAACAAATTGAGGAAAGAACAGCATTTGAACTGACCACTGCATAACAACAAGCTGTAGCCACAATTGTTTGAATGACCTACCTTGGGAACAACAGACCATTTATATTCAATTTTATTATGAATTTGTGTGAAATGAAAAAACAGATTCATTTTGCCACTGACTGTAGCCAAAAAAATAAAATAATTTAATTCAAAAGCAGAACCAGCACTGGGTTTTGTGTCCTGCTAAGCATATTTTTGAGGCATATGTATGAATTTATCTATTTTTTATGTAGGTATATATTTATTTATTTCACACACTTATAAATCAATGTCAGTTATACAATAGAGTTTTCATAAACACTCTCTAAAAATATAAGGATTATTTATTCAAACTGAAAGCTAAAATGAAGGGGTAAATGAAATATTTAAGAACTTGGTGATGGTATTCATATTCCTTTTAATTCAGCTGCTGCCAGTTTAATTGTTTTAAATCATTTACATATGTATGCAGTATAAATATGTGCATATTTAGTGACTAAAACACTCCAGAGTATCATGTCAGGGTGACTGGCTGGGACCACCACCTGTCATTAAGACTCTGCAGAAAGTGTCTTTTAGAAAAAAAAAAATCTCACATTGTATTAATTTGCATAACTTGTGGAGCGGTTCATGTTCTGTATATAAATTTGGGCTGCATTCGGTAAAGTATTCTAATAACACATAAGCCTGGAAAAAATTATAGTAATTGTAGGAGATGGTTGCATGCCTATGCACCTGAGGATAGGTGATGTGACATCTGCAGCCTGAGAAATGAGCACACTTCTTTTTTCACAGGTATTTAAGTGGGCTTTTGTAAAACATGAAAGCAATATTAAAAAAAAAAAAAACAGCCTTGCAGTAGGGTGGCATGGTGGCACAGTGGATAGTACTGAAGCATCTTGGCAAAAACAAAAAAAATGTAAGAAAACATAGCACCAAATAACCAATAGCCAAATTCTATTTTTCATTTCTTCCCTGCCCATTTGCTTTCATTCCATTGCACAAGGCCTAAATTAAATCAATTTTGCTTTGTATTAATGCTTTTCAATAAAATTGAATTATAAAATTGCAAGTTGATGAAAAGTTCTTTTGTTATTGAAGTCAGTCTTTCCAAAGAGGACATATTAAAATGACTGTATGATTAAAAACAGTAACAAAACATAGTGTCACACATGTGAGTTTGGGAGTCAGTTTACAGGCTCAAATAGATGCAGTTACTTGCCGAACCAGGGTTTGGCGCTGCCCTCTAATTCTTTTTCCTCTCTCCCGGCAGAACAATTGAAGAATCCACCCAGTAACGTTACTTCCGTTTCCAATCCTCAACATCCCACCTCTTCATAACATCACTTCCTGCAAAGTCTACTATATATACTGCCATCATTTTCTCTTTTTTCAGTTCTGATTTGAACTTTGTATGTGCTACAGTATACGGGGGATCCCCCCAAACCTTTGATGGTGTTTTTGTCTTTATTTTACAATAGTAAATGATGACATACAGTAAACAGTGGATTCAGGAAGTATTCAGATACCTCCACTTTTTGCACACTGTTTTCTTTTGTACAGTTAATTTTAAAAGGATGCATTTGCCATTATTGCCCCTCTATGTACTGACATGCATGCGTGTCAGAGGATTTCCTGACAGGCTCGAGTTATGTAATAACCCACCAGGATGAGAAGGGGTCCATCGCTTACATTCTCTTCTCCTTATCTCCCTGTAGCTCTGAGACACCGCCCAGTGAGGACACTTAGCCACACCTCTTCTGGTTCACCAACTTTAAGAACCCCGGCTGCCTGGAAGGAGGCATCTTTTTGACAGGATTGACACCCCAGACGGAACTAAAAGCAAACAGACCCTGTACCTGTGGCTAAAGCCGAGCCTTTTTGCTTATTTGAAACCCCAAGGGCAAGATGCCTAAGCAACAAGAGCCGTTTATTTTTAGTTGAACATTTTGTTAAATTAAATGGGACAACCCGGTTGGCTCCGTAATTTTTCATTCGAAATCTGTCATTACCGCACCTGGCCACACTACACTCAACAACCCATAATGCTAAAGTGAAAGCATTTTTTCAGAAAGGTTTGCAAATTAATTAAAAATCAAAAACTGAAATCTCTCATTACTGTTAGTATTTAGACCCTTAATTCAATATTGCTTTGGCAGCAATTAGAACTTTAAGTCTTTTTGGGTCTCTATAAGCTTTGCACATCTGGATTTGGGAATTACCTGGATAGGAAGACTCTGTCAACTGCCATCTTCAGGTCTCTCCACAGATGTTCTATAAGGTTTAAGTCTGCGCTCTGGCTGGGCTACTTAAGGACAGTTCTAGTCTTTGTCCCTAAAGCCACTCCAGCATTGTTTTGGATGTGTGCTTCAGGACATAATCATTTTGCAAGGAGAACCATCACCCCATTCTGCGGTCACATTCTGTCTGGAGTAGGTTTTCTTCAAGGACCTCTCTGTATTTGCCAGAATTCATACTTTCCGAACTCTGATCAGTCTTCCTCTTCCTATCACTAAGAAGCACCCCCAATAGCAGGATGCTGCCCCTATCAAGCTTCACCGTACGGATGATATTAGGTGGGTGATGAACAGTGCCGGGTCTTCGCCTGTTACAGTGCTCTCAGTTCAATTTTTGTCTCATTAGAGCAAAGATCTTTGTCCTCACAATCGCAGAGTCCTTTAAGTGCCGTTCTGCAAACTCAAAGCAGGCTGTCATGTGCCTTTTACTGAAGAATGTCTACTATAAACTCATGATTAATGGAGTGCTGATGAGATGTCATCCTTATAATAGGTTCTGCCATCTCAGTAGAGGATTTCTGAAACACTGTTAGAGTGACCATTGGATTCTTGGTCACCTCCATAACTAAGGACGTTCTTGCACGGTTATTCAGATTGGCTGGATAGCCATCTGTAGTCCATTGGGCTCCAAACATGTTAAATTTCAAAATTATTGAGGCTTTTGTGCTCCTGGGAGCACTCAAAGCTTTAGAAATAATTTTATATCCCTGTCCTGACTTAATGCTTCACCACTATTTTATCACAGAGGTCTACAAACAGTTCCTTGGACTTTATGACTTGGTTTTTGTCCAGACATGCAGTGTGAAATGTGGATTCTTATATACACAGCTACACATGTGATTTTCTAAACAATGTCCAATTAATGCAGTTTAGCACAGATGAACTCCCATCACGTTCTAGACACATCTCAAGGATAGCTAAATAAACCAGGATGCACCATACCACAACCCTAAGCCTAAAGCTTAACCCTAACCCTAACCCTGGAGTGCCACAACTAAGGGGCTGATTATTTATATGAAGCTGGATTTTTACCACGGGGATTTGTTTGCCAAAGCTCAAAGACGAATCAAGGATGACTCCCAGATTCTTAACATCATTACGAATCTTTGCCATCAATGAGCCTAAATAAATGCCAAACTCATTAGCTTAAGAAGTTGGGCCAAAGATAATGACCTCAGTTTTATTTTCATTAAGTTGGAGGATATTTTGCAGCATCCAGAGTTTAATATCATCAATAGACTCCATCAGCTTTTTTACAGATGAAATGATGTCAGGGCTAACTTTAATACAAAGCCTGTGTTCATCCATTCTCTTCTGCTTATCCGAGATCGGGTCGCGGGGGCAGCAGCTTGAGCAGTGATACCCAGACTTCCCTCTCCCCGGCCACTTCTTCTAGCACTTCCGGGGGAATCCCAAGGCTTTCCCAGGCCAGCTGAGAGACACAGTCCCACCAGTGTGTCCTGGGTCTTCCCCGGGGCCTCCTCCCAGTTAGATGTGCCCGGAACACTTCACCAGGAAGGCGTTCAAGAGACATCCTGATCAGATGCCTGAGCCACCTCATCTGACTCCTCTCGATGTGGAGGAGCGGCGTGTGACGCTATAGCCTCACCGTCATGCTGATACATGGTGGTTTAGACGGATATGGGGCAGGACTATCAATAAGTTTTAAGTGTGAACCACGGTGAACAATATATCAGCAAGTTTACCATGGGGGGGAAAAAAAAAGATTTCTTTTTTTTAAGATTTTTGGTCTTACCCTCCAGTTGTTTAGTTTATTTTCTAGATGTTTTACCATATGTTTCGGGTGCAAGTTTCACGCGTAACATACTATTTTTACCGACCAGGTTTTTTTTTTTAATTTAACAAGGGCACAGACGCTAAACGCAGTCACAGGTGCCTGGGAAGATCAAACGACAGCTATAGGGGGAGTCCAAGTTGTGTTAGTAGTGTATGTGTACCATAATGTTTAAGTTTGCTTATTAGTAACCTCGAGGTTAGGTATAAATATTTTCTTGTTTGGTTGGTTGTTGTTTTATTATGTATATGTTGTTGTCAGTTATTTTGATTTGTACTTGCAGTGTACGATTTCCCCGGCAGGACTTAAATGGTTTCTCCCTATGATTAGGTAAGCTGATCCTGGCAATGGAAAAGGCTTTATAAGTACTGTTGTGGCTGCAAGAAGAGGAGAAAAAAAGTAAAGGGAGAAAGAAAGGATCGCTTGGAGAAAATTAAGAGGGTTAGGTAGTGCGAGGCACGCCAGCCTAAGAGGTGCCTAGTGGCTGAACTGTTGGTTGCTGTAAAGGAGTGTGTTAAGCTCCTGAGGACCAAAAAAAACAACTCTTGAGATTTTTATTTGAAGTTGTACTGGTGACCTGGACTGAAACAGAGTCCAGTTTTGTATTATTTTAAGGCTGCCCTGAACTTTTCATATTTTTTTTTCTTCATAATTTGATTTTGTCTTGTCACTGGATTATTTATACGTTTTTGCCCATCCTTTTTTCTTTTTTTTCCATCAACAACTATAATTTTTTTTTTTTTACTCTATCGTGGAATAAATAAATTACCTTCTGTTTTGAACATCTGCCTCTCTCGTGCCTCTCTTGTTACTCCCTCAGTCCTGATCGGTCCCAAACTACTAGCAGGCCATCTGCTTTAGTAGACGGCTTGTGACACGGCGGCTCTACTCTGAGCCCCTCCAGGATGACTGAGCTTCTCACCCTATCTTTAAGGGAAAGCCCAGACACCCTGCGGAGAAAATTCATTTTGGCCGCTTGTATTCGCGATCTCGTTCTTTCGGTCACTACCAATAGCTCATGACCATAGGTGAGGGTAGGAACATAGATCGACTGGTAAATTGAGAGCTTTGCCTTACGGCTCAGCTCCTTTTTCACCACGACAGACCGATGCAGAGCCCGCATCACTGCAGACGCCGCACCGATCCGCCTGTCGATCTCATGCTCCATTCTTCCCTTATTCGTGAACAAGTCTCCGAGATACTTGAACTCCTCCACTTGGGGCAGGATCTTGCTCCCAACTCTGAGAGGGCACTCCACCCTTTTACGGCTGAGGACCATGGTCTCGGGTTTGGAGGTGCTGATTCCCATCCCAGCCACTTTAAACTCAGCTGCGAACTAATCCAGAGAGAGTTGAAGATCACGGCCTGATGAAGCAAACAGGACAACATAATCTGCAAAAGGCAGTGACCCAATCCTGAGTCCACCAAACCGGACCCCCTCAACGCCCTGGCTGTGCCTAGAAGTTCTACCCATAAATGTTATGAACAGAATCGGTGAAAAAGGGCAGCCCTGGTGGAGTCCAACTCTCACTGGAAACAGGTTCGACTTACTGCTGGCAATGCGGACCAAGCTCTGACACCGATTGTACAGGGACCGAACAGCCCTTATTAGGGGGTCTGGTACCCCATACCCTCGGAGTACCCCCCCACAGGATTCCCCGAGGGACATGGTTGAACGCCTTTTCCAAGTCCACAAAACACATGTAGACTGGTTGGGCAAACTCCCATGCACCCTCCAGGACCCTGCTAAGAGTGTAGAGCTGGTCCACTGTTCCGCAACAAGGACGAAAACCACACTGTTCCTCCTGAATACAAGGTTCGACTATCTTACAGACCCTCCTCTCCAGGACCCCCGAATAGACTTTTCCAGGGAGGCTGAGGAGTGTGAGCCCTCTGTAGTTAAAACACACCCTTCAGTCCCCCTTCTTAAAGAGGGGGACCACAACCCCAGTCTGCCAATCCAGAGGCACTGTCCCTGATGTCCATGCAATGTTGCAGAGGCGTGTCAACCAAGGCAGGGCCTCAGGGTTGGATGAGATATGCCCGGAGTTCCTCAAGGCTCTGGATGTTGTAGGACTGTCTTGGTTGACACGCCTCTGCAACATCACATGGACATCAGGGACAAAGCCTAGGTATCATCAGCATAACAGTGGTAATTGGTGCCATGTTTTTGGTATATGGACCCCAGAGGGAACAAGTATAAGGCAAATAATAATGGAGCCAGAATAGAGCCTTGTGTTATGCCATGAGTGAGCAGAGCTGGCTAAGTTATCACCTATGTTTACCGACATAGATCTACTATCTAAGGAGGATGCAAACCATTTCAGTGCACATCCTTGAATACCAACTTCATGCTAACATCATTTTAATAGAACTCTATGGTCCACAGTATCAAAAGCTGCACTTAAGGTCCAGCAGCACTAAAATAGCAGAAGAATCTGAGTCCAAGGTTAGTAGAATAACATTTGTCACCTTCAACAAAACAGATTCTGTACTATGAAATTTTTTGAAAGCCAGATTGAAACACATCGCATGTTATTTTCTTCTAAATATGAAAGTAATTGTACATAAACCACCTTTTCCATAATTTTGGACAGCAAAGTGAGCTTAGAGATAGACCTATAATTTGAGAGCACTGTAGAGTCCAGGGTAGGCTTCTTCACTAGTGGCTGAACAGTTGCATGTTTGAAATTGTCAGGCAATTCCACCTTTTTTTAAAAAGTGCATAAACTTGTGCATAGTGTATGCACTGAGTCCAGAAATTAGGCAGTTCATGATGTTAATGTGTGTGGCCAGACTTGATAATTGGAGTGCTTCATTCATTCCTTATCTGGCAAGTTGTACTTTATTAAGGTTCATTTGTTAAAATAACATTGTGCCCTAATTCAGTTTGACCCAGTAGATCCCTTCTCCTTCTCCTTTTTCTTCCCTTCGACCATTTGCTTTTGTTTCCATAAAAGTGTTGTGGTTATTCACAAAGTTATTTTTGTTATGATTGGTAATATTTTTTATTTATTTTGGTAAAGGTGCAATTCTGTAGTTACTGTACATTCTAGATGGTTATTCTTGAATGTTTCTAATTATTTTGAGCCTTTCTTGAAACCCATTTTGAATTCTGTTCTGCCACCATTTTGTGGAGTTTTGGATTGGTGTTGGTAGGCAGTTGCCCCAAAAGCATTTGGGTTTCACTTTTACACTCAAAAGGTATAAAGTTCTTCCAAAACTTCCTATACGAGCTTGTGGAAAAATGACAAAATAATTAAGAGTGCTCCTTAGAAACTGACTTCTGGTACAATAGGACCCTGAATTATCTGAGGTAATGTGGACTGATGCTACCTCAGATAGTTGAAAACTTGGAAAAAAACAGAGCTGTCCCATCTAACATTAGCTGCTACAGATCTGTTATAACACACTGCCCTCCCAAAACATCATGGGAAAAAAAAGTTGGTCTAAGCCGGCCTCACGGAAAATCAAACTTGATACTGTGTATTATGTATGGACCGAGTGGAGCTCAAAGTGTTCATCTGATTCTACAAACAATGAACACACTACCTTATAACAACATATCATCATCATAATCATTCTCAGTCCCACTTAATCCAGCTCAGGGTGACTGGGGGCCAGAGCTCATTCTAGCAGCACTGATGAGGGCTTTCCATAGGGTGCCATTCATTGCAGGGCTCACTCCTGCTTTATATAAATCAAATATATGCAGTGCAAATTGACAGCATTAACGTGTTGTGCAATCACATTAGCATCAATACAAATTGAAAAATTGTCATATTAGCACTAAACATGCTAATAACAAAATTTATTGATTTTAAGAATATGAAAAAATGGGCTCATTACTGCCAGATAAATACAACTCGGGAGAAGCCCATCAAGTCTGGCATTAAATGCCTTTGACATTTAGTTGGCTTTGTCATTTACAATCGGCTGTTAAAATCAATGTCATACTACTCTAGTCGCTTAATCAATATTGGATCATGGATTTGATTAAGGTAGATTAGGAAAGGAATTTAATAATGTAGTGATTCAATTTTACCTCTTATTCCCTGTTCACCATTCACAGCACCCATCATCCATACTGATAATGAATTGTAAAATATTTAGTAGGGTACTCAAGCAGAGCACCAAACCTGAAAATAAAAGCTCTGAAGGCCAACAGCTAATGTCAGATTAAGGACTTCTACAAAGATAATGCAGACATCTTTGGTTGATTTCATTTCTGAAGAGCCGGGCAAATAGATTGTATTCCTATGCCAATCAAAAATAGGGGGCAATAAATATAATTGAGTATTGTATTTTGGACCACTTAGCTAATAACTAAACAAACCAGCCTGATGGACTGTATAGTCTCCTCTCATGTGTCAAATTTCTTGTGTTCTTTTATATTATATGCTGTGAGATCTTCCAATATATTGAAATTAAACAAATGAGCATTGTAGACCCTAATATCAAGGGAGGGTCAATATAGTGCACCCTCCACAAGTCATCACAGAGTAAAGCATTATCACCCAAAAGTGTTTCACAAACAATTAAGGAAATGCAAAATAAATGAGAGAATTCTCCTAAAGTTTTTGTACTGCACCATGTGGCAGCACCATTGTGTGGTTATGGTTATCCATCAGAATGGAGGGTAACCCAGCGGGCCGAGAGAGTTCCAGCAATCATCATTTACAGAGGCCTGTACTCAACAATGTGTAAATAAAGTCTGTGCCAAAATAAAGTTCTCTGACCAGCCTGAGCACAAACCATTCTCACCTTTATAGTCTAACAGCCCACACCAGTACAGTACAACAGCACAAACAAAAGTTCACATTAGTTGCAAATGTCAGTTAAAACCTAAACATGACAGAGAACATGAACTAGGCTAAAAGGAGATCTCAATAGAAGGCACATTTAGCAGAGCTGGCATCAACACAGCTATTAACTGAAATGACCATCAAAATGAAGCACTCCATGGCTAAAAGTAAGAGTTTGGATGGTGCCAACTGCATGAATGACTTACTGTATGGAAATTCAGCAAGGCAACCGTCTATATAATCTGCATTAGGAATCAGCCCTGCCAGGGTGACAGCACTAGATTATAACTGATCAAAAAATAATGTAATTAATGGCTTCATAACTGGAGAGAATTTATTTATTATTTTCAGCAACCAACCCAGTAGGCTGATCTACTCAAATAAAATGAATAAGGATTATGTCTTGAAAGGTAAATATTAATAGTTACATGCAGGTGATGGGTGTGACAGAGCAAGATGTAGAGGACAGGAAGATATGGAAGAAGATGATCCACTGTGGCAACCCCTAATGGGAGCAGCCAATAGAAGAAGAAGACTTTTTGCAATATAATCGGTTACTAGAATATGTTCCTAATGAACAAAGTTTCTTGGAAAATCATATTGTCAGATAAGTTAAAAAAATACCAAACACTAATTTAAAAAGTGTATCAGTAATGCATGGGCATGTTGGTTACAGTTAGACTTACTTCACTAAATAAAATGCCCATGACCAGGGGTGAAGCTACAGTGGGGACCGCCATTTAGAAGCCAGGCTGCCCCATTCAGAAGTCAGGCCCCCTCAAGTGCTTCTGTTTGATTTATGTTAATCATCAATTGTCAATTGTTTTAGCCGTTCACCTCCAAGGGGACCACTCCCCCACCACTAACCTTACATTGATTGTAATTGAATAAAACCGTGCAAAACTTGGACATTAGATTGATCGTCAGCTAATTGAGCCACAGTAAACGACAAGGAGGAAGTAACCTTAGATCGATCAATAATGAACCGAATCCCCCGTAAACGGATTATGGCTTACCAACCCACTTGTTGCCACTTTTTTCCAGGCCCACCTACTTTTCAGTTTCTGGCTTCACTGCTTCCTATTACCACAATTTGTAAAAAACAGAATAGAAAACCTTAAAACAATATGTCACTTCTACTTTAAGCTTAGTTAATTAAAATTTTATCACCAATGCACTAGAAGGATGTGCTACATGATGTTTATAAAATGTATTCACTCACCACTCAAAATGTTTTCACATTTTATTGTTTTGGATACAGTGGATTTAATTTCAGCTTTTTTAACTCTGATCAACAGAAAAAGGAAAACATATCCCTGCAAAGTCAATATTTACTAGATACACCTTTGGCTTCCATGACAGCCATGGACACTATCATTTTCCCCATTCTTCATTCTTCTCTAACTCTCCCAATTACACAGGGATTGTGAGTGAACATCCTTCTTCAAGTCCAACCACAAATTCCCTAACGGATTGAGATCTTAACGCACTGCTATTTTTAAACCATTACTGTGTAGCTTTGGCTTTATGGTAGAGGTTGTTGTCTCGTAGTAAAACACATCTTCACCCAAGGCATTGGCTTCTTGTATACTCCATCAGGTTTTCCTCCAGGATTTCCCCATATTTTGCTATATTCATTTTACTCTCCACCCTCACAAGCCTTCCAGGACCTGCTGCAGACCAGTATCTGCCCATCGCCATTCTTCACAGCAGGGATGGTGTGTTAAGAGTGCAGTGATCAAACATGGTATTTAGTCTAATAGCTTTGGTCTCATTAGACCGTAGGACATTCTTCCTGCTGACTTCAATCTCCCAAGTGCGTTCTAGTTAATATTAGCTGAGATGTGGATTTTTAACAAGGCTTTATCTTTGCCACTCTCCCATAAAGCTCTGACAGGTGAAGCACTTGGGCAACAATTATTGTCTGCACAGTTACTCAATCTGATCAACTGTAGCTTGAAAGTCCTTCAGGGTTCAGATAGGTCTCTTTATGGCCTCCCTCATTTGTCTTCTTCACTCATTTTTTATGGACAGCATTTCCTAGGCAGATTTACATTTATGTGCTTAGAAGATACCTTTATCCAAAGCAACTTACAAAGGAGGTCAACCATAATCGAGTAAAAGACAATGGCAAAACCACGAGGAAAAATAGAACAATTTCAGCAAATGCCAAGTGGAGGCAAGGAAAAACATACTATTTGTTGGTTTAAACAGTGGTATAAACAACAAAAGGAAGTTGATCGAGTGACATAGCGTGTCGGAGAAACTCGAAAGCTCAAGTTCACAAAGTTGCATGGTGCCCAAAATAAAAAAAGAAGTCATATATCAAAGTCGTCATGAAAAGGCGAGTCATAGCCCATCGTCTGAGTGTCATATGAAAGCTTATTAGGGTACAGAGAAAAAAAAAAGAACACAGTGGGGAAAAAGCACAAAATGTCAACTTTAATCTCAAAATTTCCACTTTAATCACGTAGTTTATTTTGTCATTAAAGTAGAAAATCATAAACTTAATCTTAAAATTGTTTAATTTACTAGTTTCTCAAATTCTATCGTAACTAAAGTAGTATGTTAAATGCTTTGTTTTGTATTTGATGTTCTATGTGCTCTATGTATGTGAATTAATATGTGCTTCTTAAACCGGCTTTCTCTTCCTCCAACAGGACACAGAATCCATTACATTCGTGATATTACAGCTCTTTGAATAATTAAAATACTGAGATGTATACGTGATATAATTTTCATGATGATAGGAGTTAAAGCATGTTATTAAACATGAGAACACGGTGGCGCAATGATTGTGCGCGACGTTCGATGAAATAATTTATTGCAGCAGTGTTGTCTCTTTCAAGCGTACTAACCTTCAATTCCTGTCCCTCCTTTTTTTTCTCCAAATCCCCAGTCACCACACAATCAGCTCTGTAATAGACGTTAAGCCATCTGTAAGCTTATAACGCCAATTCTTCAAAACTTCTAAGGAACATTGAAATATCTTCGTAGTACATGTTTAATTATTCTGTCCTTCACGCCAGTCCCAGTGAAGCATACAGTGCGAGGCAGGAACAATCCGTGAACGGAGCGCCAGATCCTTGCTAGCGTAGCAACACCGTGTCCTTTAATTATTAACAATATAGATAATTTAAATAAAGTTAAAGTTTTATCTGTATAATATAATAAACATATGTTGCTGCATTTCATCTTAAAAATGATATCGTCATCATATGTAAATACGCCCTTTAAAAAGTGGCGCAGGTTATGCAATATTATAACTATCGCAAGTTTACAGTGAGGTGATTGTACTAATAAGTACAAACAGTTCTACAAGGAGCAGTTGATGGAGTGATAGAGTGCGTTTAGAGCTCTTAAAATGAAACTCTTTCTGAACCGCGAGGTCTGTACAGTAAAGGTTTTGAAACGTTTGCCGTATGAGAAGCAGTTCAAATAGGAAGCATGGGTGAGGCAGCGTGTGCTTGATGCTGTATACCGATAATTCTCTTTCCGATCAGCTGCTCCGAGTGGTGCAGTGAGAGTAATATGGAAAAAGATGATCCGCTGTTGCAACCCTTAACGGGAGCAGCTGAAAGAAGAAGAAGAAGGTGCAGTGAAAGTAACAACGCTAAAGCAGCTATGGTATTTAGAATAGTTTGACCATTCTGTGGACCATTATATTGTTACTGGTTAATTACAATCACATGCATTAAACTAATAAACAATATGCAGTTAATTTCAGTGTATTTATAAAGCCGGGTCAGGGATGTGGATCTGAAAAAGAAACATAAACCACACAGGAACAGTGGCATTGCTTTGACGTTGGGTGCCGCCAGTCAGCAAAACCGAGCGGAGAACTTGCGTTCGACAGGGTATGAGGTACCATGGAAATGTACGTGGTTTTATGCCAAGTTTAGGTTTTATACATCGCGATTTGAATGTGGAAATATTCGTACGCAACATTTCTGTGCGTACGCACCGTTTATACATGAGGCCCCTGGTGTCTGCACATTGTGACCCTTCAAATGCACACATCAGATAAGCATACACAAATTGCAAGGAGGAATAAAATGGTAATCTGTCTCTTTGTTGTTAAACAATGCTACTGGTCAACGTTATAATGGATATTATTTAGGCATGTGCGCCTTGTGATGGGCTGATATGGCATACATATCATCAAAATGTAGGCATTCTGTTTATCAATATTTGAAAGTGGATTTAAATTTGTGTAAAATGTTTACTAAAATTAACATACATTTAACAGTAATAAGAAAATAACTTTAGACCCACTTGTGGCAAATTTAGGCCCACCCTTTGAGAAAATCCTGGTGATGACACTACGCAAACCTCTTCTATAAAAATCATGATTTTCACTTTTTTGTTTTGCACAAAATGTTTGCTCCTCCCCAATAGATGATAGGTTATGGTGGGGGAGGAGTGAAAAATTTTCTCTCTCTGATTTTCAACGGATCTCGACATTTTAGGGTTTCCTGATACTGAAAACATCAATATCTCGATGATGGGTGTGTGTCTGTGTGTCACAGTTTCTTGAGGTTTCTTGCCTATTTTATGATCAGAAAGATCAGCAGTAAATAATTATTGAAAAGTTATAGAATTGTTTACAGTAGGTAACCTGGTTCCTAGGGCGCAAGGCCTTCTGATGCTCACATCCAAATATTTTAAAATGTCTGTCCATCTGCCAATTTTCTAAACATACTTTTTGGCATTACAGGGTGGTTGGGTTCTGAAACCAGTCCTGAAGATAACCACCATGCACACAGGAGGAATCTTGCCAAGTCCAGGCACAGGTGGCCTGAGAAATGTGGTTGAATCTGCACAAGTGAAACATCCATGTGAAAAGAATAATATTGAAAGATATCATCTTTCCTAAAACTGTTTCCAGCAGTTTCAAAATGACAGCTCAATTTATCCAAATACCGTGTGAACATTTTCTTTTTGTTTCCCTTTGGAATTTCACAGTAAGTTAAAATAAAATACCTTTCTTTGCTTTTCTTGAAATGATGTGACAAGAAAGGTTTTTGGTCTTGGCTGCTGATGATATTACTCAGTGATGCACCATAGGGAGCTGTACAAATTTTCAGCTTAGCCTGCCTTTGCATGTAATACAAGTTTATTTTAAATAACTTTGTGGAGAAATGTAACTTTTAAATAACTTTTTAACAGAGTTTTTACATTTAATTTTTCAATAGAAAATCATTTCTGCACAGTAAAAATTGTTACTGTTATTAATTAATTAATACTTTAAGTGTATATATGGGTCTGCTCTTTTCATTTATAGATTTTGCTGCGTAATATTTTACATTCCAGTCTCTTATTGACAAATGTTTAATGAGATATATTAAAAAACACTACATGAAAACATACCACCAAGAATCAGTAGGTGATGGGTGTCTCTAAATTTCCGAGATTTCCAGTGTGCTGTTCATATTTTTTGTATAGACACTAGAATTTGTGGTTGAATGAGTTACTGCAAATCCACAACGAGAAATGGTGGGGCGCTAACCCCATTGCCCCCCGTTTAATCAAATGAACGTAGTGAACAAAACACATGCTCTGTGGTGCAAGGAGGGAACAAGAAGTTTCCAGAAATCAAGAGAAGCTGACGTTAAGCTTAGGATGCCTCGTTTCGTCACCAGATAGGAGCGCCATCCTGCTGTGGGCTCTTTTTGCATAGTGCCCCTCATTCCAGTGGTCATGTGATATACAGCAGGGGGATCTGAAGGGACAGAGATCCCCTTACTGGGCATCTTCTTGGTACTGTGGAGAGACCAGAAGATGATGTAGTTAGCGCTGGTGACCCCTCTTGACCCAGAGTGGTAGTACATCCTCAGATGAGTCCAGAGAGCGATCCACTGACGTGCATATGCGATGAGGTACACCGGTTAGGTACCACGTGTTGTACTTAATTATGATGTCAGTTAATTCTTTGTTGTTAAAAATAATAAGCAATGAACTGATTAGCTTAGACTAAAGTTTGGTAAAAAAAAAAACATGTACTGTCATGGCAAGAAAATGAAAAACAAAAACAATTTTTACACAAAACAAAGATAGGTAGCACCAAACAAATATAAGAGCAAGGTAATATAATATGTCATCAGCAAAAGATGAGAAGCATTTTTACCTCCACATAAATGAAAGTTTGTCGATATATTCAAACATTCACTATTGTGTTAAGTTCAGATTCTATGATGTTTAAAACATCGACAAAACTTGATTTTAGCGTGGTGTGTGTGTGTGTCTGTGTCTGTGGAAACTGATTGTCACGTCTTAACATTACTATTTTTGTCATAAAATCAGAAGTTTTTCTGCATTGTGTAGACCTCCTGGATAACTACATACTAGCAAAGAGAGAACATTTTAGAACAATCAGTTTCTGTGATATCAACTCTGATAGTAAGTCCTTTATACAATGATAAATTCTGAAAAAAATTGATCCACCTTCTTCAAACAAGTTGCATTGTGTTTGTCTGGTTACAGGCTTTATGCGTGTGGTTTTGGTCCAATGCTTATCTCCATATCCATCAAAACCAGTATGACATATGTCCAGCAATACCAATGTAGAATTGTTTAACTGGGATTATAACAGTCTGTTCTGCTTAGTCAGGGGACTTTTTGTATGAGTAGTTTCTAAGATACATAATGTATTTAAATATACATTTACGCACACACAGAGGCACATGCAAGCGTACTAACAAACTCAAAGAAATTTATAAGTAAAGATAGTTAACAGCTTGTTTGTCCTACCAGAGCATATGCTTGGTAATGAAGAAAAAGAAATGAACACACAAACACACCCAAACACACTACAAAAAACTGTGAGGGTCAACATGGACAGAGGCATTAGGCCAACCCTGCACCACTCTATCTGTCTGTCTGTAATTATTTGAATCAATGTCTTTAGTTTCACATTACATATCATTTAAATTGTTCACCTCATTCAATTTTCTGATCATTTTGCTCCACATTTATTATGCATAATAAATATTATTTAACTTAATGTACTATATATTAGATAGATAGATAGATAGATAGAATCCCAAGGGGAAATTCACATAATCCAGCAGCAGTATACTGATAAGAAAAAAAAAATATATATATATAGCATTTACTCCCCCGGGTGGAATTG
>JANRMT010062822.1:34817030-34829214 GCA_026402145.1 Polypterus bichir lapradei
AGTAATAAAAATGCATGTAAAAGCAGACAATAACTTTGAGCAATGTTAGCATTTACTCCCCCGGGTGGAATTGAATAGTCGCATAGTGTGGGGGAGGAACACTCTCCTCAGTCTGTCAGTGGAGCAGGACGGTGACAGCAGTCTGTTGCTGAAGCTGCTCCTCTGTCTAGAGATGATACTGTTCAGTGGATACAGTGAATTCTCCATGATTGACAGGAGTTTGCTTAGTGCCCGTCACTCTGCCACAGATGTTAAACTGTCCAACTTTACTCCTATAATAGAGCCTGCCTTCTTAACAAGTTTGTCCAGGCGTGAGGCATCTTTCATCTTTATGCTGCCACCCCAGCACACCACCGCGTAGGAGAGGGCACTTGCCACAACCGTCTGGTAGAACATCTGCAGCATCTTATTGCAGATGTTGAAGGACGCCAATCTTCTAAGAAAGTATAGTCGGCTCTGACCTTTCTTACACAGAGCATCAGTATTGGCAGTCCAGTCCAATTTATCATCCAGCTGCACTCCCAGATATTTATAGGTCTGCACCCTCTGCACACAGTCACCTCTGATGATCACAGGGTCCATTAGGGGCCTGGGCCTCCTAAAATCCACCACCAGCTCCTTGGTTTTGCTGGTGTTAAGGTGTAAGTGGTTTGAGTCGCACCATTTAACAAAGTCTTTGATTAGCTTCCTGTACTCCTCCTCCTGCCCACTCCTGATGATTTAATAGCACAATTCATTTAAAACCCTTTGCCACCTGAGGGCATTTTTCAGCCATTTCCCCCTGAGGGGAGGACACTATAATAAAGCCTTATTCTCCAATAAATAAAGGAAGAACCATCATTTCTTCACTAAAACTTGACATATAACTTCTTAGATGTAATAGAAATTGTGTTTGTGTCAAATTTAAACATTCCTTTACTCAAAAACTGATGCCAAAATAACAAAACAAAAAACATAGAAGTAGATGGTAATTTTACCAAATGGTATAAAATACATTATATTTTAATGAAATACAATACATTATTTTTCAATTTCGAGCAATGTCAGGTCAGTTTTGTCACCTCTGAGGTGTTCCCAAATACAAAGTAATATAAAATGTATATAAAAAAATATAAAATATGTTTAAAAAAATAATTTCTCACACACACATACACACAAACGTGTATATTTATTTGTATATGCACACACGCACACACATACAAAAAATCTTACATTCTTATTTCTTTTTCTCATCTTTGGCACTATCCTTTTTTCAAATGTGAGCATGTTATATATTGTTGGAAAAATCTCGGTCTCAACTAAAAAATGGTATAAAGCTTGCAATGGCACGACCCACTGAGCCAGAGCCACCTGATTGGAACCGCCAGATCACTGCTGCCAGCCTGTCATACTCACTTGCTCTTTAATGCAAATATCTCACTATCGCTTCATCCCATGGTGACAAGCTTGGACTAGTTTTAGTCAGCAGGGGCTGCTAAGAATTTTGATATATAACATGTCTAGATTCGCTGTTGTTATGTGAAGTTACTCACACGAAATTTCCATCTTGCACTGCCACATGGATGATGATTATTCAATTCAGGATGGCAGCTTTTGTTTAAATACGGCTGTATTGGATGTCGTTGGAAACGTCACATTCTCAGCTATCCAATAGAGTTTTATGATGGTATGACCCACTCAGCAAGAGCCACTAAAACCCTAGAACCCCCCCGAATCGCCACGTGGTTCAAAACCAAAAATGGCTGGTGTGTTCATGGATGATGTCATTTTTCTCTAGACTACTTCATCGTAATTACACATGTGAGGGCTTGTTTTGCTTAGGAGAAACTTCTGCAAGTGTTGATATGTTACTTGTATATTTGTGCTGTTGCTCTGTGGAGTTATATACGAGAGCAAGCAAAAATGCAGACACATGGTGTCACAGTTTTTTTTGTTTTTCTTGTGTTTGATCATAGCAGGGGTTCAAGGTGTTGGTTGAAATCTACTGCTCGAGACCTTTTGATTGATGTAATACTTTGGCATTCCTTGTACAGAAAAATACTAGGCAGGTTTTAATTTTTTTTGATGATGTTGTATGACTCATCACATGTATGATTTCATGCTAGATTAAAAGTTACCTGTACATATTGTAACAATATGATCACTATGAGTGTGTAGTAGAAAACTGTGGCTTTCAAACACGGTATTGCTTGTGTTTGTGTGTGGCATAGTTCATCTGTATGATATGGCGAAAGGTGTTCTAAAACATGTTTTGAACTCTTGTTGGCCCGATACTGGTCTCCTTAGGGTTTAAGAGGTTTTAAAGGTGTTGCAAACTCTTTCTTTCTTTTTGGTATAAAAAGTTGCCACCTAACTTGATTTTAGACCAGTTAGTGAAATGTATTATGCAAAGCAGCAAATGAGAATTTACTGTTCCCACATTAAGTCTGCCGAAACTCCTTCTGTCTTGTGTGTGCTTATTCAGACTCCAGATTTAAGGGAGCTGGATCTTCTTTCAGTTCTGGAGACAAACCTAACTTATGAATTTGTAAATTGCCTCAAACCATGTCTGCCTGTTTAAATAACACATTCTGTAACATTTGTGCCTAGCACAGGTTGCCAAGGGAACAATAAATAATGACAAATGAATACTTTTTAATTTTGTTCTTTACAATAATTTAAATATAAGAAGTCCTATTCCATGAACCACATATTTACTTAAGGAATCCATTCCCGCATTCCCGGGAATGAAACTGCTGTAATTCCCACTTAAGTGGGAACGGCCAAGCTCACATATATAGCGTGTAAAAGTGTAAAAATCGATCAAGAAATAACAGAGTTATAGTTGAAAATAATTAAGTGGCATGGTTTTTTGGCCCACGGTGTAATGTGTTGCCGATTAATTTAGTCACAACAGACCAGCAGCAGTCAGTCTCCCAGCTCCGGCTAAGACTGAGCACAGTTGGACTTGGAGGAGTCTGCACTCTGCAGCTCACAAATGCCGGGACAGAGCAGACTTCATTGACATCTGTCAGACAACGGCTTTGAACAGCAACTTGAAATTACAATGTGTCAGTCTGTTGCATCCACATTATCTGTTCCAAGAAACTTGCCATCACAGAATGATGACAAGAAACTGGATGCATCAGTAAAAGCTGAAATGGTAGTGTTTCAGAGCAACAGCAAGCGCGGGCGTTTTTTAGAACAAGTGTATCAGTATCTGATGACTGTGCCACCTACTTCAGTGGAGGCAGAGCGTGCTTTCTCAGCGGCTGGTGTACTCTGCACGAAGGTGCGCTCTCACCTGGACGACTGCACACTGGACACATTGTGCTTTCTACGCTCTTATTAACGCAACTAACTAGATACATGTACTTACATGACAGCATGAACTGCTTGTAGATAAGGTTAGTCTTTTATTGGTGTCAACATATTGCAGTAGTTTTATTAAAAATAAGTGTCGGTCGTTCTAAAACCATTCACATGTGAGATGCCCGTGCACTGTGTCATCCCCGGGAGCCCGGGATTCCCGAATTCTCGGGAATGGATTCCCTAATATTTACCAAAGCCTCCTGCCACCAAAAAAAAGCTCACACTGTTCTAGGGTGGTGCTGAGGTGTCACCCACTGCACTCGGGTCCCAATCCAAGTGGTTCGTCATGTGGTGGGTGCAGCAGTGAAAGCTCCCAATCTTGTCTGCTTTTACATGCATTTTTATTACTCTTTAATTTAATATTTTTTTGTATCAGTATACTGCTGTTGGATTATGTGAATTTCCCCTTGGTATTAATAAAGTATCTATCTATCTATCTATCTATCTATCTATCTATCTATCTATCTATCTATCTATCTATCTATCTATCTATCTGTTTAACTATTTTTTGGTCTTTATATAATACAGTACTATGTTAAAAAATATACCATTTGTCAATTTTGATTGGTGTAAACTGAAATTCTTCTTGGCAGTGTTATGAAAATAAATTTAATTTACTTAAGATGCTGCTTTGTTGTATTAGCTAGTGTTGTCACAGTGCAGTGAGCAGTATGCGTGACAGGCTCCATCAGGCAGAACAACATCTCAAGATACTTGAACTCCTCAATTAACGAGAGCAGTTTCTCCTCTCACGTAGAGACAGCATAAATAAAAAAATATCTGTAAAAACATATCTTTTTCATTGAATTACTTTTTTTTTATTTTAGTTCTATATTACTTTTAGTTTTTGTAATGGTACAGATTTTCCCTGTGGTGAGGTGCAATTAAAAAGTTGTCCTAGGGAACTTGAAATATGGAACTACAATAAATTTTTTTGTCTTCTTCATCACTATGTAGTTATTTATATTTGGATTCTTTAAGACTCTAATTTGAAAAAAATGTGATTTTATATGTTAATGCCAACCTCCTTCTCTATCTCTTATATATACTAATTGCACGTAAATTTATAATCGTATATACAGTCCTGGGCGTTTAAGTAGACATGTTAGCTTGAAAAAGTAATGGTGATTGGATTCCTCATCTGGGGTGTTAATGCTGTGCTCAGTCTCGTCTACTTATTTTATGTTTCCATGAGGTCTAAAATGTGTAGCTTAGGGTGACTGGAGAATGTACTGTAAATTGGCCCAGTGTCAGCACAGGGATGAGTGCATCTGTGATGGATTAATTTCCCATCCAGGGATATTTCCTGCCTTGTGCCATGTGATGCTGGCCCTTTGTGACCTCATATTGGACAAAGCAGGTGTATAATTTTTTATGTTATGAAATTGAGTGAATTGAATCGATTGAATCAAAAGGCATTTTGTGAAAAACTTCTTGCGCCAGGTTTTTGATTTTCTGTAGCTGAATTGTAATTTAAAATAATTGAACTTACACATACTCAGTGCTGGTTATTTCAGATATGGTTTTCAAACAGATGCTTGATGAAAAATAAATAAAAAACACTGAAAATCAACAGATGGAACTTTCAAGGGAGCTTTCAAAGGATAAATGCAAATAAAGAAGATGGCAAAAGTCCTATAAACATCGATTAGTTCCCTCAATGTCAGCCTTTATAAATCGCCCATATGAAAAAACATTGGCGACATTGCGAGAGTGCATTTGTAAATGTTTACTGCTCTTTCTATTAGAATCTGTTTTTTTAAGGAGCATTAAACTCATTATGTCCACTTTATCTTCATGGACACGAATCCAGCTTTCAAATTTTGTAATGATTATGAGAAAAAAAACGTAAGGAGCTGCATGCAAAGTAGTTTCTCTCAGTCAGTTTCCGCACAGACTCAGGGAGGATAACACGATTGTTGCTACTGACCTTGATCTCGCAACACTAATGTAGGTAAGTTGGCAAATGTTTGCATTAAATCAATATTTGGGATTTTGTGAAGGGATTATGGAGTAAGAAATAAGATGATGTACCATAAAATGTGGTTGTACATGCTCTGAAGCATTTTGTGCAAATTTAGATATCTTTTTGTAAATATGTCTTCCTTTGAATTAATTTAAATTGTACATTGGCATTCTTTTTTTAAAAGTCATTATCACAAATCATAGGAATTATTTTCGAGTGAAGAACATGTTAAAAGATATGCAATGGCTCTGTGGATGGTGCCACATTTTCACAGTTTGAATTACAGATGTGATGCGTCAGTTCTTCTTCCACCCAAAGACTCTAAATTACCCCAACATGTGTGTTCAATGTTAAATTACCCCAACATATGTTCAATGACTGATTAGAGTTTTGCATCCATTTTTTATTAATATTATGTGCTTCAATTTAAATACTTCATTTACTTGATCTTCACACATAAATACAAATACAACATCATTAAAAATCTACAATATAACAAAAACAGCAGTCACCATTTCCCAATAGCCCACAAAGAGTTTAACACAGACACACTTAGCCATACTTTTCAAATGAATATAGATGGCTCTTAAAGTCAAAATCTTAGATTCAAGCATCTGAGAACTTATGGATAAGTAGTTTGTTTCAAATTTGATGGTCTTGGGCTTAATAGACCTGTGCTGTTTACGAGTCAGAAGAAACAGAGGCTGTTTAACATAACAATAATAATAATAATAATGTAGGCTATTTCGCATGGACAAAAGTGCAAGTGTGGCATTGGTAAATAGCACTGGGCTCAAGGGTCAGACTGCAGCCCTAATCAAAGCTCACGACCAGGGACTCAACACCACGTACCACCAGCAGAACATCTTGAAGCAGAATGTTGATAGCAAATGAAGAGTGTGCAGCAAGGCTTCGAAGGCAACCAGCCATATCATGGCTGAATGTATAACATTGCTGTCCACCAAATACATAAACTGCGACAAAAAGGTTGCCAGCTATCTTTACTGGTCCATATGTGGTGTGCAGGGTGGACAAATGGCCCAAGAAATTGTACAACCACACTCTGGAGGCTGTCATCAACTATGGACACACTACCCCATTGTGGGACATTAGATTTGATTAGATTTATTAACTTTATTAATCCAAAATGGAAATTTAGATGCATACAGCAGCAGAAACATAAAAAACAAAGATACAAACTTGTTGGACAAACAATGCAATCAATTAATAGGTAAATGAATAAATACATAGATGCATATTGTGCAGAAACTGCAAGTGAACTTTAAGAATTAAGCGTTTAGTTTGGGACGTCGGGAGGAAGCATTGAATTGCCTGGTAGCCATGGGCAGAAAAGCCCCCAAGAGGTGCTTTTTATCACACCATGGTGGAATGGGCTTTTAGCTAAAAGTGCTCCACACTGAAAAAAAAATGTGAATGATTCACACTAAATATTTTCAATCTGAACCAATATAATTCTTTTTAGCTTATTGATCCTACAATTTTTAAGTTGAGGCAAATCATTTAGAGTTATTGGGTGCGATTCACTTGTTTTTTTTTACTGAAGTAAATCTATTTTTTAAGTTGTTCTTCTTTTTTGGCAGTTGGAAAGCCATCAAACTGGAAAATTCGACCGAAAGAATATACAAACAGCCCCCAAACACAGCACATGAACAACCTAAAATATTAAGTTAAATGAAATAGGATTTTTACGTTTATTCCCTCCACCATAACTTAATTTGGTACAAACAATTTTTTTTATTTTGATTGAGATCTGAAACCAAATATTTCAAGCTGCAACACTAAATGAATAATCTTAAGTTGCTTGAAAGAGAAAGTTTACGTTGAATGAACAACATCAATGTTATACTTTTTTCACTGCAAGACAGCGCATCCTAGAGGGGATTTTTCCCGATGGCATCAAATTTTGCCACCATTCTCTTTTCCACAACAACTTCCAGTGTGTCCAGGGTTTGCCCTGTGATGGCAAAGGCTTTCTTGATTAGTTTGTTCAGGCATTGTGCTTTCTTTGAGCTCAAGTTGCCTTCCCCAGATAACCACATGGTACTTGGCAGTGCAAACTGATTTCAGCTAACCTTCCCGATATAATGATTCATTGCAGGAAATAGAAGCAGTGTCTACTGATCAAAATAGCAATCCCAATTGACAACAACATCTTGCTCAACAACGCTGAAAGGTAGAGCAAATATAAACCTCTAGAGATTGAGATCAGCAGGACGTGGGGCATGAAGACCAGAGCTGTACCAGTGGAGGTCGGGGCTCTTGGTACCATCACGAAAGTAGGCAACAAGAATCTGCAACAAGAATCTGCTGGAGCTGCCAGGACACCACACAGCCCAAGAAGAGAAGAACATCACACCGATGGGAACCTCTCAAATTACACATGAAATGCTTAGGTCACGAGTCGGGACAGGTATCAGCAAATGTAATAAACAATTTATAAAATAATAGTTTATAAAGCATGTATCTAAAAAATCAAAGCTGCAAAATTCTTTATATAAAATGATCAATAAAACCACAAAGAAGCCTTAAATAAAATTAACTCTAATGCAAGAAAGCCATAGTAAGACTTACTAAGAGGAACTATGAAGTCACTGTGAAATAAAACTCAAATTAGGTCATTTTTACAAAGCCTTGCAAACCAAGTGTTTATTAAGAAGTGATTTACAACTTTCGCCATCCTGAATTCCTCTGGCAAGTCGTTTCAGTGTTGAGATGCTCTGACCCCAATGGTATGGTCCCATTTAGTCTTGAACCTGGCTCTCGGAACAGCCAACAGACTCTTTTTTGAGGACCTTGTGCTGCCTACAGAAATATAAGGAGCTAATAACAGAAACAGAAGTCTTAATGGCATCTTCAATAGTTGAATGAATCTACACTGGGTAGGAGGAAACTAATGATTACAGACATGATGCACACTTTTTCCTGGTAAAGTCTTTTTTCACTTTCTGTAACAGACATGCTGAAAATGGTCATCACTTTGTTTGGCACTTCAGATTTGTTAACACTATTTCAGAAAGGGAAACCTGTAGTGAGTTTTCGTGACCATCATAAATTTATTGACCTGTCATGTTAGAGTACTGGAAATGGTGGTGGCCACAAACTGAAAATTCTTTATAACCTCTACAACCTGACCATTGATGTATACCAGTAAACGTACCAGGTAAAGGTAGACTGGCTGGAAACTGGATTGATGTATTAGTTATTTGCAAAATAGTAAAGTGTACTGTTGCTCTTAACATGGCATTTTACCTTCTTTCTCGTAGTCATTACTTGTAAACCTAGTAGCTGTAACATGTTTCTTGGAACAGTTTTTTGAAAGGGATATGGCTGCAAGGCCAAGTAATTCATGGACACAGTTTTTACATCAAAGTATGTTAGCCACAATCAAAGACAAGAAGATGTAGCTACTTTCACACAAAGCCACTGTAAATGACCCCTGATCGAGAACATAATTGGAATGAACACAAAATGTTATAGATTTACTTTTAGGACTACCCATAAGATGATGCTCCCTCCTCTTGTCACTAAGCATATTCATTTTATTATTCTGTATATTAAATATTGATTAAGTTGGCTCAACAAATGACTGGATGGATGGATATTGAATTAGAACTGCGCTCTCAAAGCTTTAGAGGGTCTGGTGATGACCCTCACCTCACTTTATGAATCATTTCTTTGTAAACCTGAATATTCCAAACCGTACGACACGAGTTCTTTGTATGTAAACTTACCAGCCTGTTGTTGAAATGATATTGCAGTCTTCAGCTCCACTTACGGTCACCCTGAGAGTGAATCAGACTTGAATACACTGAAAACTTTTACTTTTTCATTGCACCCTTGTGGGAAGAAACAGAGAAATAAGAAAAAGGTTTGGGGTTACACCACGTATATTCAAAAATTCCTGGAAGGAAATATCAAGCAATCTCAGATAAGAGTAGTCACTCGGGACTGTGTCCAAAATGGGACTGGGTAACAGAGGAAAGTGGCGGGTTTTTATAGATGTTGAGGAAGAAGGGGTGTGTTCACAGGGTTGGAACCAGATGTGAAGTCAAGAGTAGGGCAGGGTCTGGAACCTGAAGTGGAGTCTCTAAGTTTAAACAGGCTTCTGTTCAAAGGACCTGGGTGAGAGAGAGAAGAGGTATTATTGCATCCCATTAACCCTTGATTCAGCATACCATGTTTAGCCAAGCCCATTGACTGCCTCCCATGCACGCATGTGTGACACACTCCAATTTCCAGTCAGTAAGATTGAGCAAACAGAGGAGTGGGTCCAAACATTTATTTAGTCATAACATTATATAGATTTTACAGTACATTTTGAATGTGTCTAGATTGAAAACCAAGCAAGGTGATCATGGAAAACATCCCATATAATCTGAAAGGATAATAGCTCTTCTTGCTAGATGTTAGGCAACCAATGTACCTACATATCAGCTGGCTGTCAAATCTAGCATTTTGAGATGGCCTAACATATTCTCTACATGGACATGATGGGTAAAGAGGCAGCGGCTCCAAGATGTTGGTGGACTTTACTGTATATTTATATTGGACTTTTGCTTCTTTACTATACCCCCCTTGGACCAGTGGGGCACCATGGTTTAGAAATCAGCTTCCTTCCTATGTGCATGCTTTGTGCCTTTACACAATCCATGTTCTCAAACCTTCTACCAATCCATGTTCTACCTGTGGCTGGGGCTAGGGCAAAACATGTGGGCAAGCAAAGGAAACAATTTAAAAATATCTACAGCTACAGTGGAGTTTTATCTAGAATACAATATGATTTTTCTAATATGTGCTTTATTATTGTAAAGATATATGAAAATATTAAACAGCACATGAAACACTGGCTTATAATCTTTTCCAATATTATTAGCCCATCACTATTTGTGTGGCTCTTGCACATACTAAACAAGCCTATGTAGAGTTTTATTTCTGTATTTTGGTTTTCTATCACATTCTAAAAATATCCAGGTTAGATTGACTACAGTCTCGTAATTGGACTGGCATGAATTGATGTGGGTGTCTGCCTTAAAAGGTCTAGGTCTAGAGTGATGGTTGCTCCTTTGACCCTGGTTCTGTTGGAATGAGCAAAGGTCCATCACATATCTGTATTAAAATAAGTTTATGTAGAAAATGACTAAATGAATGTGAATTAAATAGTTGCCTTTGTCTCATAAAGACAATTTATATTGGATAAAACAGTGCTGACAGAGAAAATCATGCCACTAAGTGACTTCTTCAGGGTCATGAAGAAAGTGTTTATTATATCAAACAGAAGTTCAATTTGCTCAGCAAGATGTAGAGGTATAAAGGACTCAGAACAAATTTGAATACTCTCTATTACTTTTTTCAAATCATTCTGAAGGGATGAAGATTGATTTAATGCTTAGAATTCCAATTACCAATTACTGCTGATATATTTAATTTAATCCTATTTTAGTTTCATTTGCTTTAATTTGTTATGTACATTACTTGCAGTGCTGTCAACTATTGACCTTGATTGTGAATAAGATGGCATAAATTATAGTACAGGCTATAAGGTAGCCAAAAAACGTTTTATAGTCTGATTTTTGATACTTTAAATATACATCTTCACAAAGGTCTGGCCATTTTATAAGATTTGAAACTCACATTGCAGAAAAAAAACTTGAGTTCCATTTAGCCAACATGGAGACTGTGAATACTGTGATAGACCAGGAAAGGTATCTGTTATATACTTAAGAAAAGAAAAGGAAATATCCTACAACACGATAGGGTTAATAAAAGTAGAGGAAGTTAAATACAGTGGACAATAACTTGATGGCAACTTGAAACAGTTTGAAAGGTGGAAGAACAAAGATTGGAAATTAAGAACACATTAAGTAAATTGAAGGATAACACTTAGGGCCTCATATATAAAAAGTTGCTCATATTCCATGCTAAATTTTGGTTAAGCTCAAAGGCAAAAATAGCATACACACACAAAAAGATTGTATGTATTAAATTTTACTTATGCCACATGAAATTTCTTTATAAAATCTCAAATACATTTATAACTATGTGCATGTGCACACACTTTTAGCTACTCTCTGTCACCGTCTGTCAGTAACCATTGCCACACATGTGCGCATGGAAGGCAGCTACAAAGACCAAAAGAAGTTGTGGTGTGCAATAAACCTCTCTCTTCTATCTCTGCAGACTAGAAATGGGAAATTCTACCGGATTCTGATGATGCCACTTCCAGTTCTGGCCTAATAATGCCACTTCCGTTTCCGGCTCCAAGAACATCACTTTTGGTTCTGGCTCCAAGAATGCCATTTTCTGTTCCTGCTCCATATGATGTCACTTCCGGTTACCTGTTTTAAAAGCCAGTCATCTTCCATTGTTACTCAGTTTCTGCTTGGAACTCATACACTCCTATGTTGCCTAAGCTCCATTATTGCAGCCTTATTCAAGTATATGGGTGGCTACCGCAAACCTCTTTTGGTGTCAAGGTCTATTCATTTTATACCATACTAGCAGAATACCCGCGCTTCGCAGCGGAGAAGTAGTGTGTTAAAGAAGTTATGAAAAAGAAAAGGAAACATTTTAAAAATAACGTAAGATGATTGTTAATGTAATTGTTTTGTCACTGATATGAGTGTTGCTGTAATATATATATATATATATATATACATACACATACACATATACAAATATAGGAAATAATAATACAAATATAGGAAAATACCCACAGTTTGCAGCGGAGAAGTAGTGTGTTAAAGAAGTAATGAAAAAGAAAAGGAAACATTTTAATAATAACGTAGCATGATTGACAATGTAATTGTTTTGTCACTGTTATGAGTGTTGGTGGCATATATATATATA
>JANRMT010062822.1:34834214-34864856 GCA_026402145.1 Polypterus bichir lapradei
ATTACAGTAAATGGAGAAAAACAGCTTCCAGTTATGACCATTACGCGTAGAATTTCGAAATGAAACCTGCCCAACTTTTGTAAGGAAGCTGTAAGGAATAAGCCTGCCAAATTTCAGCCTTCTACCTACACGGGAAGTTGGAGAATTAGTGATGAGTCAGTCAGTGAGTGAGTGAGTGAGTGAGTGAGTGAGTGAGTGAGTGAGTGAGGGCTTTGCCGTTTATTAGTATAGATATGGTGTAAAAACGCCTGTTTTGAATATTCAAGGTCTAATCATTATAGACATTTGCTGACGTTCCTGAATGATGTCTTTACTACAAACAATGGAAAAAACAGGAAAAAGACAGACAGCTCTGCCGGAGTCACAAATAAAACAAGAAAAACAAGCGATGGAACAGAAGAGTGGAGAAAGCAATAGTATTGTGCCATCATATAGTGCCCAAACTGCCACCACACCATTACACAGCATCAATTGAGGCAGCGTGTATGCGGAAAGCTGCAAGATATTAAGAACATTTTTATTGAATGGCTTGGCCATCTAATCTGACAACAGAATCTTAACATCTTTTGATTTCAAGGTATCTGATGTTCATTTTCAACGATAAGGAAAACAGTTTGGCAGTAGAACAGTGGTATTAAGTGATACAGAGAACTGAAACAGAATAGAGGAGGTAATGATAGTTCACAATTACTGCATTACTTATATTTTAATACAAATGACTAACAAACAGAGAACGCAGTATGCCCAGCTAAACAGCAGCTCTAGTCAGGGTATGCTAGACTAAAGTAGTGAGTCTTCAGCCTGTATTAAAAAGCTGAAACTGATGGGTCATCTCTCTATATACTGTAAGTAGGAAGGTTACTACTGCTGTGCGACCCTGTGACTAAAAGCTTGATTTCCCATTTTTGTTTTATCAACCCTTGAAAGTAGACCAGCATCTTGAGATCTTAACTTGCACTCTGGTTTGATAATAAAGTTCAGATAGATAATAAGGATCTTGGCCATTTCATTTATATGAAAGATGAAATATTTTGAAATTAGGTCTAAGTTTAACCTGGAAGCCAGTTTAAGGACTTGAGAACTTATGTTATGTAGTCATACTTTCTACTTCTTGTAATAATCCGTACAGCAGCCTTTTGAATTTACTGAAAGCTTAAAGAATAAAAAATAGTGAGAACAGCATGTGGAGACATAAAGAATGTTTAATGTGCAAGTAAATCAACATCATGATGAAGCTTTTAACCCTTTCTTTTTTGTCCTTGTGGTGGATGTACTTAGGGAAAGAGTTGCGAAAGGCCTGTCGCAGGGAAGGGGTGTAAGAGGTACAGAAGGGAGGAATGTGTGCAGAGGGAAACGGCCATTTAAATGGAGCTTGCAATCTGCTTAGCTGCTGGACGCTTTCGAAAGAGCTCTGTCTCCAGTAAGAAATCTGTTTACTTTCAATTAGGGATATATAATCTATAATCTAAGGAACTGCCATATGGGAAATGACATCAGGGACAAAATGAAGACTGCATAAACCCACTCAGGTTGAATAATTCTTTCTATTGCTTATATTTAATGCTATTGGTATTTATTCAGTTACATATCATTTCAATGTCTCTCTCCGATTATTGATTACTACTGTGGCCAATTGCTGTACTGTTCATTCCTTTTCTACGTGTGCTCCCTTAAGGGCACAAAGAATGCTTTGTGAAGTCCTCTATTATAAGTAAACTGGGTTGCAGTAATGGAGTGAAAAATAAAGACATTCTCAGAGAGTGAGGAGCCTACTTTTAGAAGTCCTTAGGGTTGAATGTGTGGGTACAATACGGACAGTGAGATAGGAAAGAGGTTTCAGATAACAATTACATAACTGGTTTAAACATTTTTTCCAGTCCCTCTAAGAGGTTAGTCTGATTTCTGCCAAGAATAACTGCTGTCTTCCATTTGATAGACTCCATTCACTGTTCTCCTCTTTGTTTAATATGGTAGTAAAACATAAAAGCCAGATGTATGCAGAACTTCAGCTTTCTAAGCTTAACAAGTGATGGGCATAATGATGATGAAAGTGGTTCTTGGAGGCTTCTTAAAATAGCTGAGTTCTGAAGTTTTGGTCAAAGCTTTGACTACTCCATGGCAGGCAGACTATGCTCTGCTGTGTGTGTGTTTTACAGTATTATAAAAGTGCAATGTGAATTGTGCATTAAATAATATGGACAAATAGAAGCAAAGTCATAAAGAAAAGAAATCACGTAAATGTGCTTAATTGCTTTATACTGTTAACATTTTACATTTTAGAAATAGAAATTCATTTACAGGTCTCACAAACTGCTTGAACTATTACCTTGCATACTTAGCAAATCTCCAGTGAACTACTACTGAGACATCCACCAACCACTAAGTGACTTTTAAAATGTCTAAGGCCGAAGGAGTAAACTTCTTGAACCTTTCCTCCACAGGCAAATCATTTACACATTTTTATAAATCTGCTGCATCTCTCGACAGTACAACAGTATGAGCAACTGCAGTATTTCACTTTGGGCCTCATCCCTCCATTAAGTGTAATGACCTGAGAACAAAAAAGAAGTCTTGAAAACACAGCAGGTGTTAGCACTTAGTCAGCACAACCTGCAAAGAAAACGTCTGACTGTCACGACCTTGAGAAAGAGAATTTCTGGAAATGCAAGCCGAGTAGCTTCATGGAGCTTTGTGACACACGGGTGCACCTAAATACAGTACAAGCTCTAGCTTCTTGTTTCCACAAGGGACGCGCTTCTAAAGCTCTTTAAGGATGCATCGGCATGAGGCTCTACCACCTGCAGATTTTTTTTTTGAGTATTATATGCTATCCAGCTGGGCTAAAAGAATTATGATTTTTTTCAAAATGTTTTTATTCCTAGCTACAGTTTAGCCTTATATTTTCTCCCCAACATTGTAAACTAAAGGCAAAAACTGGGCAAATAAAGTCATCTGATCATCTGTTGTTTAGTGCTTGTAGTTGCCAAGAAAATTTTCAACCACATCCTTGAACACTTTCCTTGTGATTTCCTCCAGCCTCACTTGCAGATCTTTGAAGTGCTTGTCATTGGATGTGTCTGATTTTTAGACCAACAAACACACCATCCTTAATCTTGGCATCAGTTATTCGTGGACACATCTGTCTCAGATATTGAAGTCCTTCACCTTCCTTGTTCATTGCTTTCATTAAATTTTTTGTCAGCACAAGGTTTATGTGAAGAGGAGGCAAAAATATATTTGTTGGATCAACAACAGTTTTATTTGCCACATGTTTCTGACCTAGAACCAAACAGAGCTTACAGAGTGGCCAGTTTCTCAAAAGACATGAGACTCTTTAGCATGGTGGTCCCTTTCGCAAATGAAACAACAGAACTTGGTATAGCTGAGCTTTTTTTAGTAGAACATTAGAACAATCTAGACAAGAACAGGCCATTCAGCCCAACAAAGCTCACCAGTCCTATCCACTTATTTCTTCCAAAAAAACATCAAGTTCAGTTTTGAAAGTTCCTAAACGATTACTGTCTACCACGTTACTTTGTTGCTTATTCCAAGTGTCTATCATTTTTTGTGTAAAGAAAAACTTCATAATGTTTGTGCGAAATTTACCAGTTTCCAACTGTGTCCCCATGTTCCTGATGAACGCATTTTAAAATACAAGTCTCGATCCACTGTACTAATTCCCTTCATAATTTTAAACACTTCAATCATGTCACCTCTTAATCTTCTTTTGCTTAAACTGTATAGGCTGAGCTCTTTTAACATTTCCTCATAATTCATCCCCTGTAGCCCTGGACTCAGCCTAGTTGCTCCTCTCTGGACATTTTCTTGTGCTGCTATGTCCTTTTTGTAGCCTGGAGACTAGAACTGCACTCAGTACAGCAGAAGAGGCCTCACCAGTGTGTTATAAAGGTTGAAGCTAACAGGGGAACATCTTATCAGATCACCACAGATGCTCCAGTTGTAGTCGTTGTACTGCTAATAATATGAGATAGATCACAAAAATAGGCAACTGTAATACAACAGTACATGATAGGAAAATTTAAAGGAGATTTTTGTTAAGCAGTCCAAAATATATAAGATACACAAAAACATGTTTAGTAAGCAAAACTGTCATTGTCCAGTGTTATTGCTATTCTTTTTTGAGAACACTTTTAAATGATTAATAATAATAAGTAAACCAAGACAGTCAAAACCATTTTTATGGCAAGAAAAGATACTTCTTAAACTGACATTTTCTTAAAGAAAAATCTTGACAGTGTGTTGTTTAATAACACATAAGATTTTTCACCACATTCGAAAACCTTTTAGCCACTTATGTTTAGATTCATATTTTATAGAAGCCATCTGTATTCATACAGCAACACACATAATAATTAGAAATTACTCTTTCAAGAGTTATTGGATATTAATTAAAACTTTTTTCAGTTTTCACTTGAGTTAACAGAGATACAATTACTGCTCACTGCAAACTTATTCAGCCGATACTGGAATTATTTTCAAATTTATCTCTAGATTCTAATAAAACAAATCCACAGACATTTTGGATAGTGATGTGCTTTAGTTGCAAAGTGGATTAACTAACTTGATAAAATATGAATTCCCTTGTATTAAACACACATTCTGTGGCTTTTTCCTTAAATATTTTATTCTGGGATTTTACACTTTATTCTTCTTATTATCAACGTCAATACATTTCAGGCTAATGCACACAGCTTAGTATTCTGCTGAGTAAATCTTCTTCCATATTAGTACTCCAACAGCTACCTACTGCATGTTCAAGAGGGGCTAAGCAGAAAAGTGCACATTTGAGAGGCCATCTAGTGCTTCTGCTTCAGATGATGCTTGCACAGGCACTTCCCACCTTTGTGTGGATAGAAGTCACTAGAGACTTTAAACTCTTTTAAAAGGTATACTTGTAAACAAAATTAGAATGCCAAACATCTCCTGGATTTCCAACTACTTTTTCATAGGCTCTCTTGAAATCTGAATAGTCGATTTGCTCGTACTTAATGAGGGAACTCATCTTGGTAGAACTCTCTCTCTCTCTTTCAGGTCTGACCATGTTGTGTGGCAGGCCAGCCACTAGTGGACTCTAATATTGATATTGAGGATGACCTTCTGGAGTGCTGCTGTGGAAGCGCTCTTGTGCTGTGAAAAAGCACTTATGGTTTCTGATGTGCTGCTGTGGTTTATGATCTGATGGGCTCCAGAAAAACTCAAAATCCAACTTGAAAACTAGACCTAAAGGCTCCAATGAGTCCAGGAAACCAAAATCAGTCTTACTCCATACTCAAGAAGCTGGCTTGAAGCCTAAATAGATAATAAAAATTCACAAAACTCAAAAGAGAAAGGCCTAGCTCAAAACAGACAAAAACAGTATTCTTTTTATAGCTAAAGATTTTATTACTTTCTCATATACATAGTATGGAGAAAGTGTAGGAATCATGAAAAAACTCAACCTCGAGATTGATGTTTTAGACCTTCCTGAGTCCAAAAATACCATTTATGAAATGATGTCTGTCTGTGTGTAAACACGATAACTCAAAAATGCTTTGACCTAGGTCAATAAGATTTTGTACATCTGCTTTATATCAAAAATAAGGAATCCTATCAACTTTTGAGCCACTTCGGCAACCGGAAGTGGTAGTTTAACTGAATACTTTTGTGACTTTTCAAATAAACTATGGTTGTAATTACAGATAGATGGTTCAAATTTTGTATAGATATTTATAATGATAAAAAGCAAACAGATATGACATTTGAGAAAAATTACTCAACCAGAAGTAGTATTTTATTTAAACAACCAGTGAAATTTTTTTGTATTATCTACTCTATATATATAAAATCCTAAGCCTAAAAGTACAATGAGTTTGTGCAACGATTTTATGAGAGTTTTTTGTCATGCTTTAAATCTGGCTTATTTTAAAACCTTCATATATATGTTTGGTATCATTCTTTTCAGAATTTATCAAACTTTAATGTGGTGTTGTTAGATTTTCAGATTCTTATTCTGTTTTGAAATTATAAACTAAAATATCAAGGAAGTCGTGGTTTATAAGAATGTCAGTTAAAACGAATGGATGGTTTATTTAGTTTCTTATAAATACTCATCAAGCATAGTGGACTTCAGTTTAACGGGAATACTCCAATTGGTAAGAGAGTAAATATTTTATTCTCATTTCATGATTTTTACTGTTTTAAATAATAATTCATTTTTCTTTTACATATTTATAGAAGTTCATGATTATGAATCCAATAAATAATAATTTTTCTTTTGTACATTTACAGATTTTACTAATATTCTGGCTGCAACTGTGGGTTGGGCTCCGAAGGCGCCAGGGGGGCTTGCCCCCCTTGTGGAACTATAAATGTGTACACGATATTAAAAATTGCATTCCATATGCATAATCTTTCAATAACTATTATTCATTTTACTTTAACTTATACATCATCAGTTTACCAATAATGTGTCAACTTTGAACATACCTTGTAAATATAAAGAGGTAATGGGAACAATAAGCTGCTGCGTCCCAATTGTGTTCCTGGTAATACATTTAATTTTATATATTTTTTTATTTCCACCATCATTATCATAATTAAATGTAGCTAAATGCAGTTTTACCTATAAAAATTTATTGCAAAAAGTATTATATAATACTAACACTTTTTCTATGTTTTTAGGTGACTATAACTCTTTTTACTTTGTAAGTAATTTAGGTAATGCGTATGTAATCATGAAAAAATTCCACCATCATTTTCAACCTCCCTAAGTGCGGAAATATCTTTTTAATATAAAGTTTGATTATAAATAGAGATAAATGATTGTGTATCAATATTATTAATTAGTTATGATGAGAAACAAAGACATATGATATTTGAGAAATATCGCAAACTGGAAGTGGTTCTGATGACCTTTTCCTCTTTTTCAGTATATGAGAAAGTGAGAGGAACACACTCCCCATTTTTTTTAAATAGGTCAATGGAAATAAAATCAATAACAAAAGCAAAAGGGTAAAAAACAAATATGACCCAAAGACCTAAAAGCAAATAAAGCAAGTCAATGATCGAAAAATCTTTTTTCGTAAACAAAGTCAAAAAATAGTTACAAAATGAAATCCATGAATCTAAGAGTGAGAATGTTATATTACCGCCAGGATTTATTCTTTGGTTTATGGCTTTTTCTGTTTGTTGATGTTAGTTATGTACAGGGCCTTTAAATATGCCTGCTTTGTGGCAAGAGACGGGTCCATCCTAATGTCACAGCTACTGGATCCTCGTTATGGCGTTATAAGTCAGCCAGAAAGAGGACCCGACAGAGTAGCATTGAGTTAGAATTGAAATGTGTTTTAAATATTGATTTTTTTGTTTTGATTATCTGGGTCATTGCATTGATTTGCTTCTGCTCATTAGATTGTGTATTTGGACTATTATGTACAGATTGCCTTTTTAGGGACATGAGTTTTGCTCGTTAAGAGTATTGTTTCTTTTGTATTCTATTTCAAAAACTCTCTTTTTATAAAGATTCCATATTACCTTTGGTTTAAAGGCCAGAGGTTTTATGGTTTATCTCCTTCGTAAGGCATTATTTGTGAATTCTGAAATTTTATTGCATTTTTGAACTTTTAAAGAAAGCTTCCCATCTGTAGGCCTGTGTAGGCCACAACCTGCAGGCAGCAGTTTGGTGATTTGCTGCTTTAGGGTGACTCTTTGCTAGTCAGAGCAGTGAATTTTCTGGCATAATATTTGGAGGCCTCACATTCTTTTGTTATGTTTGTAACACCTAATAAAAACAGAGCTACACAACAACAGTATGCACTAATACCGCACCAAGGCCCTGTATCCACTCAGCCCAATATAAAATCTTGAGAAAGGTCCCACAGTGGCACTGTCCAGTACACAAAACACAGGGAACATAAGACAGAGAACTCAAAACCACATAATTAATTTAAAAAAAAAGTCAGGTAAAAAAAAATATTATTCATTAAGAAATAAAATATAAAAGCCACAGATTCAGTCACAAAATTAAAAATGAATTTTTAAAAGACATCAAAAAGATTTTTAAAAAGGAAACACATTTCAGTCAGGGACATTGTGCTAATTGTGCTTTCTTCATAGTGATTTTTCCCAGCTTTTCCAATACTTTGGCAGAGTTCTTACTTTTAAAGGTGTCTAGCCTTTTATGCCATTTAAGAAAATTCATTTTTTACAATTATGTAGCAATACAATTGAATCCATTACGTTCTGTAATATACAGGTAAAATACTAGTTAAATATGTTAGAAAATCCATAATGAACTCATAAAAAAATACAGATTGTTAATATAAAATACACACTGTTTAGTAAAACAAAGCAATTTCAAACTAATTAACATAAATAGACTCTAACAAAGAAAGTATTAGATTGTGAATATATGCGGTAGAAGTGAGTTTTCTTCGCAGGGTGTCTGGGCTGATACTCCGTGATAGGGTGAGAAACTCAGCTATTCAGGAGAGTATCAGAGTAAAGCCGCTACTTCTTCAAATCGAGAGAAGCCAGTTGGGGTGGTTTGGGTAAGTCGTAAGCAAACTCCCTGGATGGCTCTCCCCAGAGCTGCTTCAGGAATGTCCCACTAGGTGGAGAACCTCTGGCAGAACCAGGACATGCTCGAGGGATTATATCACTTGGGTGGCTTTGGCAATGCCTGGGAATTCCCCAGGAACAGCTGAAATCTGTAGCTTAGGACAGGGAAGTCTGGGCTGACCTCCTTGCCCTGCTGCCACCACAACCCTCACCAGGAAAAGCAGTATTAGAAGATTAGAGATGAAGGATCCTAGCAATATGTGTCCATTAATATTATTGTTGGAACTCAGGACATGCTGGAGGGATAATATCTCTTGGCTGACATCATAGGAATTCCCCAGGAAGAACTGGAATCTGTAGCTGAAGACTTGGAATTCTGGGGCTGACTTGCTTGACCTGCTGCCCCCACAACCCTCACCAGAAAAAGCATTGTTAGAAGAAGAGAGATTAGAGATCCTAACAAGATATGTTCAGTAATATTGTTGAGATATCTACCAGTGGCAAATGGAGTAAATGAAAATAAAAACTCTAATAGAAGATAAACCTCTGGGTGGTCCAGGGTAAATTGTTATTGACGAGGTGTCACGAGTCACTGACAAGAGTCAGTGTCCATTAGTAGTTTGTAATTGAACGTCACTCAGGGTGCCTCAAGTCAAGGGACGTGGCACAAGGTAGTTGTAAAACAAAGACACAGATATTTACTGCAGGCTCAGTCACAATCCAGTTGTTGGTGATTCAAAAAGAGAGATCCACAACAACAAGCAAAAATGATATACTACAGTGATGTATGATTAGCTATTAAAAATCATCTCAATAAAGAATATGAACAAAACATCAATAGATGCCACAGAAAGAAGAAATACAAAAATCATTATTTACAGTTACTGGCAAGAAGTCCACAAAAACAAATTATCTTATGCTTCCAGAAAAAATATATATAAATGTACATTACAAATATATAAATTTACACCACATAGGTACTGAAGCACTCCTGAAACCTTCTAGGCAACATGGCGTAGCAAGGGTTAAAACCTCCCTTTAAGCAGCTAAAGGGACAGGAAAAAGAACTTTTCAACATGCACAATAACAACACCTATACTCACCAACCGGTCCTGAACTAAGGGCAAGGGGGCGTTTTAAACTCTTCTCCCATGCTTGCCATGATGCAATGGATCAGTACCATTCTAATAAAAAGGGGAATCCAATCCATTCCTATTTACACATAAACTAAGTTAAAATAGTTTTTCACACATCCGTGGGCATTACAACCAAACATCCAAACTGAAAAAGAGCCAACGCATCAAAACAACTAAATTAAAACTCTTACATCTGAACTTCAATGCAACTGCTCCTAGCTGGGAGTGGATGCATCAGGTAGGAAAAAATTGTTATCCTAATCCAACTTTTAGTAGAATTTCTCGGAGAAATTCTGAGACCTTTGATAAGTATATTCCCTGGAGACCTTGGCTAATTGGAGAAAGAATGACATTGGATGACCTCTTCTAAAACATAAAATTTTTTGCCAAAGTTGTTCAGATTCTTTTCATGTAGAGCCACAGTTATTTGTTGTCTTCTCACTCTCTGTGCTGCCACTTCACCCAGCATTCACCGCTACCGTGACTCATTTTTTTTCTCAAGGAGGTGCCCCTGTTTTTATCTAACTCCAGATTAGTAGAACAGAACAACAAGGCAAGCAGGGGAGCAGGTATTTATATATTTTGTACAGTCATTATAATCGTTACCACTATTTAATATGCCAAAAGTGAAAACAAAGCAAATGAGTGTGACAATCACACCATACAACCTGGAAGTTTGGCAGCTGTCACAGATGAAGCTGACTGAAGCACTCAGTGCTCCACAGTGTTCAGTCGATTCTCATGTTTTGTGGTTGTGCTGCTGCAGCTCAGACATCTCATGGCATTGAGATCTCCTGGTGACTGTGTGCTTCCTTCTACTACTGCTACTGCTGCCACCATCTCATTATCTGACCTTAATAAAGATGTTCAAAAGTGTATCAGCTCCTGAAATGGTGCACTTGTCTCCTTTTCTGGAATTACTTTGAGCTGCTTGGGTCCAAACCATGCTCCTGACATTTAAAAGTCACCATTTGATTGACATGTTTTTCTCATTTGCAGAACTGGGTACACTGTGCAAAGTCTAAAAATATGGTTGCAGAGAAAGCTTACATCCGTATGATCTATTTAAACATTCTTATTAACTACTTTTAACATTTAAAAGAAGCTGAATAGAGAGATAACTGAAACACATTCTTGATTATGCTACAATAATAATGAAATCATTATCCCTGAACAGTCTAACTTAGTAGGCGATTATTTTAGTTTTACTTTAAACGTTAGCAGTTTTAGCTAATTACACCTTTAGAATGCCATTGTAGGAATAAAGCAGATTTTACTTTAAATCATTTACACTGAAAACCTGAGTAACTTAAGTTATTCTGTTTGCATGAAAGCCTCTGATGCCTTTATATTTTATAAAAAGTTTTATTTCTACTTTACATAACATTGAAGAAAATATAAAAAGGAGAGATTTCAGTAATTTAATTTGAATAATAATGTATTTTTAAAAAGAGTTAAATTTTGGTAGTTTATGCTTCTTTAATTTTTTATTTATGCTTCTTTAATTTTTTAAAGTATTAAATACAATAGCCCAGTGGTAGATTTCCAATGCATTTTATTGTCGTCTTGAACATCTTTTTAGAAACAGGCGTGAGAGCCTCTCCCAGCAGAACTGAGCACAAGATAGGAGCCTGCCTTGAGTAAAACACTAGTCCATCATAGAACTAACACACACAACTACACTCACACTTATGTAGGGGCAAATTTGGAATAATGATTTAACCTAACCAGAATATCATTGGTGAAGTTCAAGGAAAACTAGAGAAAAAAAAACATTCATATAATGGGAAAATGAGCAAAATGTACAAAGACAACGTCTGGGAAGTATCACTCAGTCCTAGGATGCTGGATATCTGAGGTGACGGGAATCCACTGTGTTGCCATACCACCCTGAAATAAAGTTGTGATTTATTTTAAAACAAAGTGGCAACAACACTTCATCTTCCGCAAGATCCTACTGTGAATAAGCCGGCTTAGAAGATGGATGTGTAGATGGACGATTGTTGTTGTTGTTGCAGGATTATTATTTACAACATATGGCCAAACACTTGTGGGCACCGACCATCGCACCTATATGAACTTTTTGGATATCCCATTTGAAAACCACGGATATTATTAGCAGAGCTGCCTCCTTTCCTTTAACATCCTCCACTTTTCTGGGTAGGCTTTCCACAAGATTGTGGAGTGTGTCTGTGGAAACTCATACCCATTCAGACAAAAACGCATTTGTGAGGTCAAGATCCAGGCCTTTAATGACCTCTTAGGCACAGCCATCAGCAGTGCGTCTATTTGTGGAGAGAGTATCAATCTCGTTGAGAGGTTTACTTACCTCAGCAGTGACATTCATGTCTCTGGTGACTCTTCCTATGAAGTCAGTAGACTGATTAGGAGAGCATGGGGCATCATGAGATCACTGGAAAGGGTTTTGTGGCACTCTCAATAGCTATGCAAAAGGATGAAGGTCCAAGTCTTTAGAGTCCTGGTGCTTCCTGTCTTGCTATATGGTTGTGAGACATGGACGCTATCAAGTGACCTGAGACGAAGACTGGACTCCTTTGGTACTGTGTCTCTTCAGAGTATCCTTGGTTTGCCTTTGTGTCGAATGAGCACTTGCTAATGGAGTACCGAATGAGGCACATTACCTGCATTGTGAGGGAGTGTCAGTTACGTCATTATGGTCACGTGGTGCAATTCCCTGAGGGTGATCCGGCTCACAAGATCCTCATTGCTGATGACCTGAGTGGCTGGACCAGGCCAAGGGGAGCAGATAGAGGGTCATTTCTGGAGGTTGGGACTGGACCGCATGTGTGCCTAGAGGATTGCTAACCACGATGTTTTCATCGTGTGGTGAGGGCAGCAACACGCTGTACCAATTCATGCACCCCAACCTGACCTGACCTGTATTGATATTGGACGAGGACACCTGGCTTACAAGTGGTGTTCCAGTTCATCCCAAAGATGTTTAGTAAGGTTGAGGTCAGGGCTCCGTGCAGGCCAATCAAGGTCCTCTACATCCAATTCTCCAGACCATGTTTTTATGGGCCTGGCTTAGTGGAAAGTGAAATAGTAATGCTGGAACAGAAAAGGGCCTTCACCAAGCTGTTACCACAGTCTGGAAGCTCACAAGTGCCTAAAATGTCTTTACAGTGGGATGCAAAAGTTTGGGCAACCTTGTTAATAGTCATTATTTTCCTGTATAAATCGTTGGTTGTTACGATAAAAAATGTCAGTTAAATACTGTATATCATATAGGAGACACACACAGTGATATTTGAGAAGTGAAATGAAGTTTATTGGATTTACAGAAAGTGTGCAATAATTGTTCAAACAAAATCAGGCAGGTGCATAAATTTGGGCACCACAAAAAAGAAATGAAATCAATATTTAGTAGATCCGCCTTTTGCAGAAATGACAGCCTCTAAATGCTTCCTGTAGGTTCCAATGAGAGTCTGGATTGTGGTTGAAGGTATTTTGGACCATTCCTCTTTACAAAACATCTCTAGTTCATTCAGGTTTGATGGCTTCCAAGCATGGACAGCTCTCTTTAACTCACACCACAGATTTTCAATTATATTCAGGTCTGGGGACTGAGATGGCGATTCCAGAACGTTGTACTTGTTCCTCTGCCTTAGTGGATTTTGAGCAGTGTTTTGGGTCGTTGTCTTGTTGAAAGATCCAGCCCCGGCGCAGCTTCTGCTTTGTCACTGATTCCTGGACATTGGTCTCCAGAATCTGCTGATACTGAATGGAATCCATGCATCCCTCAACTTTGACAAGATTCCCAGTCCCTGCACTGGCCACACAGCCCCACAGCATGATGGAACCACCACCATATTTTACTGTAGGTAGCAGGTGTTTTTCTTGGAATGCTGTGTTCTTTTTCCTCCATGCATAACACCCCTTGTTATGCCCAAATAACTCAATTTTAGTTTCATCAGTCCACAGCACCTTATTCCAAAATGAAGCTGGCTTGTCCAAATGTGCTTGAGCATACCTGTGGGCGGAGAAAAGGCTTCCTCTGCATCACTCTCGCATACAGCATCTCCTTGTGTAAAGTGCGCCGAATGGTTGAACGATGCACAGTGACTCCATCTGCTGCAAGATGATGTTGTAGGTCTTTGGTGCTGGTCTGTGGGTTGACTCTGATTGTTCTCACCATTTGTCGCTTCTGTCTATCCGAAATCTTTCTTGGTCTGCCACTTCGAGCCTTAACTTGAACTGAGCCTGTGGTCTTCCATTTCCTCAATATGTTCCTAACTGTGGAAACAGACAGCTTAAATCTCTGGGACAGCTTTCTGTATCCTTCCCCTAAACCATGATGGTGAACAATCTTTGTCTTCAGGTCATTTGAGAGTTGTTTTGTGACCCCCATGTTGCTACTCTTCAGAGAAAATTAAAGGAGGAGGGAAACTTACAATTGACCCCCTTAAATACTCTTTCTCATTATAGGATTCACCTGTGTATGTAGGTCAGGGGTCACTGAGCTTACCAAGCCAATTTGAGTTCCAATAATTAGTTCTAAAAGTTTTGGAATCAATAAAATGACAACAGTGCCCAAATTTATGCACCTGCCTGATTTTGTTTGAACAATTATTGCACACTTTCTGTAAATCCAATAAACTTCATTTCACTTCTCAAATATCACTGTGTGTGTCTCCTATATGATATATTTAACTGACATTTTTTATTGTAACAACCAACGATTTATACAGGAAAATAATGACTATTAACAAGGTTGCCCAAACTTTTGCATCCCACTGTATATGCTGTAGCATTAACAGCACCTTCCACTGGAGCCAAGTGGCCTAGCCCAAACTCTGAAAAGCAGTCCTTATTAAGAGAATTATTCTCCATCAAACTTTACAGTAGGCACTGTGCTGTCTGGAAGACAGTATTCTCCTGATACCCACCAAACTCAGATTTGTCTATCAAATGGCCAGATGGTGATGTGTAATTCTTTACTCCAGAGAACTCGTTTCCACTGCTCCAGAGTCCCATGGTGGTGTGCTTTACACCAGTCTTTCTGATGCTTGGTATTGCTCATACTGATCTTAGTCATGGATACAGTGCTTTCGCCATGGAACCTATTTCAAGAAGCCCACTCATGCACAATCCTTGTGATGATGTTGCTTCCAGAGGCAGTCTGGAACTCTTATGAATGAGGGTAAAGAGGACAGGTAATTTTCACTTGCTACCTGCTTTTGAACATGGCAGCCCCGCTCTGCAAGTTTGCATGATCTGTCACTTTGTGACTAAGCTCTTGTTCCTCTTGTAGACGCTTCCACTTCACAATGATATATATATATATATATAGTTGATTGGGGTAGATCTACCAGAGCAGAAATTTCACATATGGAGTTGTGGCAAAGATGGGCAACCAATGTCAGTGTCAATTATACTGCCAATGCTTGTCAATGGAGATTGCATGGGTATGTGTTTGATTCTATGCACCTGTTAACAGTGGATGGGGCTGAAACACCTCAGCTCAGTACTTTGGAGGAATGCCCACATATGTTTGCCCATGCAGTGTATGTTGCAGCCTAACTTTTTAAAAAAGTTGGTACTCATAAATACAGTTTTCCTGTGTTCTGCTGCTCTTAAACATCTCCTTAACTGTGACAAACTGCTGTCACGAATGTACATCACAGGTGAGTCAAATACATGCACTACCACCCTGGAAGCACCAGGGGCTGTGCTCACTAACCACCTTGAATCCTTTTCCACCCACAGCTCCAAGAAGACACCCAATGAGGGCAACTGACTCCTCCCATTCTGGTTCTGGAGTTATACAAACATGGCACTCCCGGGAGAAAGCGTCTCATTTGGAAGAGGAGCAACCCGCAAAATGGAGCTCTGAACCACAGCTCTGTCTGTTACTGTATATACAAGCATTCTTACATTAGCCAATTAGATATTTCTGTTAATTGCACCATCGAGCACTTGTTCTTTATGTTAAGAACATTTTCGGGTAAACAGTGTAGCCTAGTTAGCACCCCAACATTTCATTTACGTTCCTGTCCTTACTACCGGTCAAGGATACTACAAAATCCCATCTTTATAATTTTCCTGACTGCTGCCTTTTTTGTGCATAGCGTTAATTTACCCTTTGGATCAAGTTATTGTTAGGGTTTTCTCTAGTTGTGTTAAGCTACAGGGATAAAGAAGACATCTGCAGGGCACTTTGTGAGGCTTACAGTCACAAGCTATTTGGTTCTACCCGTCACTACAAGCAAGTAAGGTGCAGCAGCACAACTTATGTTTTCATGCTAGCTGACTCTTGGCAGTTTTAAGCACCTTTGGCTGGGTGCGGTGACAAGGCACCTATCTTGGTCGACTTGAACTCACATACTTACTGTGGCTCCAGACAGTAGTTTGCTTTATATTCTGTTTATTTATTAGTTTTGAGTTATTCCCTATTCTTTTCTTGGCTCATTGCTTATTTATATAATAAATGTTTAATTTTGCTTTCTTGGTATCATTGTGGATTAAATGGTTGTTCCAAAAAACCTCTACTGTTTACAATATAATATATATACTGGAAGAAATACAAAAAAGTAGCCTGCAAATCCTGGACTATATTTTGTGACAAACCCATCTGTTGTGATCTCCACACTGACTTATGAGGACTTCCTCTTTGTAATCCACAGTGTTGGTGACAAGGTTTATTCGTGTCAGTAATAACCACTTTTTTAGCCGTTGGTGAATTATGCATTTGCAGGGTGACTCCCAAAGAGATATTATTCCACAAATTCCTCACATGTCAACTTGAAGGAATCTGCACACATATACAGTTCCACAAATGAAGAAACGCTGTTCTAATGAATATGACATGTCTTCTCGGCAGCTAGCACACAGATAACAAGACCTAAAAAAATTAAAGGAGACACCCCAAGGAACTTTCTGCTTTTTTCACCTGCCTACATTTGTTGGTGCTATAGCCAGGGCAGGGGTCCTTACTTGCAGAGGGACGCATTTCTGAGCTCAATCTCGTTTATTAGAGTGAAAACCAGACTATGTGGAGAAAACTCAATGGGAAAAGACAATAGGTGGGCATCACACTGGCAATAAGTGGGCATCAATGCTGAACAAAGGAGTCAAATAGTCAGCAGCACTACCCACTCTGCTATTATGCCAGCAAGATTTTCAATGTATTCAATTTAATTTGACATTTTTGAATAAAGGCTTTTTTTTTGCTTTTATGAAGTGAAATTTTCCTAATTGACTCCCAAGGCTAAGCATCACACACTGCTTATTTGGTTACCACTTGAAAATTGATCACTCCAGCTGAAGTTCCCTGAAATTTCATCCTTAGAGGCACCACAGATTAGACCTGAGCCAGTGTCAACCACCACACTTAAATGTCTTTATCCTCATGGCAGAGATGAATTCAACAATGATTAAGAAGCCGTCTGCGAGTTGTACATTGTGCTTTGCACACTAATGCTTAAAGATTAATCGTGGCCTTGCTGAAAGACACTTGCCATTGTGTTCATTATCAAAAAAATTCAATTGGCTGCCCTTTGAAGGTACAAATCAATCACATAGTGTTGATTCTTGAAAGGACAAAGAATGAAAAATCCCCTAGTATTTAAGTGGTGTCCATGATAAGTTAATATGACTGTTAATCTTGGGTTAAACATAGATATACTAAATATACAGTACATGTCTTAATATTCTAAAATGCTTCAGCACTTGACTGATTCACAAACGTGAATGAAATAGCAATCCCTTTTCTGCACACTTCACTAAACATATCAATCTTCTTTTTAATGGTCTGACTGTTGTAGGTGCTGCAAGTAGAATTTTAAATCCTTTAATATTTGGGATTAATAAAGTATCTATCTATCTATTTCTAATTTTGTACCTTTTTCAAACAGTGTAATAAACATAGAAAATAAGATGTCCTGTTTAATACTTGTCTGAAGTTTACATGTCCTCATGTGTGCACACATAGATGGATAAATCTTTATTTGCACCCAGGGAAATCTGGTTATTTAAAATAGCTCAATAAATAAATCAGTATTTTTGTGAAAAACAACAGCCCCCCAAACAAATGCATTATAAAGATGTAACGAGCCCCTGTAGGAATTCCTGACACACTTCTGCTGAATAATTTACTGGCTGAAAGTCCTCAGTGTTGGTGTGTCAGAGAGAGGATGTGAAGCATTGTTCATAATGACATTCAGTTTTGTTCTCATTCTTTCCAACACTACTACCTCCAGCGGGTCAGGAGTGTGTCCCATAATTGAGCCTGCGTTTTTAATTTAACTTGTTGATTCAGTGGGCCTTTCTTGAAGTGATGTTACCAGCCCAGCACACCACAGTGTACAAAATCGAACTGGTCATCACAGAGGTATAGAATGTTTGAAGGATGTCATTACTCACACATTAAAGGAGTACAGTCTCTGTGTTACTAGACAAGTTTAGCAAATCACTGATGTGGACTCCCAAGTACTTGTACTAGTTTACTACCTCCACATCCACTACCTGGATAATGACTGAACACAGAGACTAAATGGTGTGGTGAAAGTCAATAACCAGTTCCTTGGGTTTTCAATGTTAAATTGAAGACAATTCTTTCTGCACCATGAAGCAAAGTTCACCACCAGAGTCAAGTTCTCCGTCTCATCCCCCTTAGTGCATCCTGCATTGTTGCAGAATCATCAGAGAATTTCTGCAAGTGACATGACCTGATGTTTGTGAACGAAACATTATACTTGAGGGTTACATAGTCATTTAGGATAATGTGTTTGGGAACATGAGAAGGTTACAAAATCAATCATTATAAATAAGAAGCTCAAAATAAAACACAAGCCACTTAAGCCACGAAAACCCAATTAGTTACACAGAAATTAGCCAAACAAGACAGTCTTCAAACTGTTCTTCAACACATTGAGGGTGTAACAATTTTGAATGGATCTGGGCGGCTACATGAAACGAGTCTGGATTGAAATCTGATACAATGCAGAGGTAGCATCCTGCACATACTGTATATAAGGGACTGTTGTGGCACTCCAGTTCCCCAAGCAACCCAACACAGAGAGGCTCGCACACAAGTCAGAGCAAACAAGAGGATTTTATTTGTGGGAAACTTTTCAGTAAGCATTTCCCATGCCACAACCACAGCTATAAAGCACAGTAACACTTTCTGTCTTTGTCTTCCTTCTTTTCTTTCTCTCTTTCTCTAGGCCACTGCCTCCTCCGCTCCTCCCAGCAAGCTTCGTCTTTCTTCCTCCCAGGTCTGGCTCCCTAAGTTGTGTCAGGCAACTCCTTTTATATTATCCCTGAAAGTACGTCCGGTGTTCCCAAGGCTTGGCACAGGGACACTTCCAGGTAAAGCTGGAGCCCCACAAAGTAGGGCTCCCCAGTCCCCAAAGCTCCCCCTGGTGGCATTCACAGAACCCAACAGGGCTGCAGCAAACTCCAACTTCCAGTGTGCCCTGTGGGAATCCGCTGTGCCATAATAACCAAGGGGGGCTGCCCTTTAGTGACTTGTGGGAGACAATGCCCTAACCGGGTAGCGCCCCTGGCCATTTGTGACAGGGCCCCTTCATCATCTGATCCTCGTGGGGTAAAGTGTCCCATCCTGTGAGGACAGTCTTCCTCTAGGGGAGGGTCCACCCTGAAAGATAAAAACATAACTGTGACCGGGAGACACAGTGCCGACACCGACTCCTGGCATCTACCTCCCTGTTGTTTGGGCAACTGACTGGAAGCAGGATGAAAATTACAGCTATGCCTTTTGCTCTGCCGAGGCCTTGGAGGTCAATCATCACCCCGAAATTGGATATTAGAGGCCACATAGTACATGAGTACCAAATTTCAGGTCAATAGCGAGCCACAGATGATTTAAAATCCTGGACAGACAAATCGACAGCCACGGTAGCGTATTATATAAGAAGATATATATATATATGCTGTATACAGTGGACCCAAAGTAATTTCCCCCATAGGATTGTATGTAAATACAATTAATCCATTCCGGACCGCACGAGCTGTATGTAAATATATTTTTTTAAAGATTTTTAAGAATAAAAATAGTTAATTATACCATAGAATGCACAGTGTGAGAGTTAACTAAATGTAAAAACATTGAATAACACTGAGAAAACCTTGAACAGAGAAAACTAACCTTGCAGTCTCTTTAAAAACAAGCCCAGTGTATTCTTGAACTGCCTTCTCGTACTCTCTCTCTCTTGTACTCTCTCTCTCTCTTGCGCTCCCTCTCTTTTTTTCGCTCGCTGCACACGGAACGCACAGGGAAAGACTGAACACACGTGGAAATCATCGGCGCGTATGAACCGGAAGAGAAACTGGCTTGTTTGTCACCCGAGTGTGTGGTCGTGAACAGATGCAAAAGTTTGGCGAACTTTTTTGTCGTAACCCGATATGTACATGATCCAAGACGTTCGTGACCCGAGGTTCCACTGTATATGTAAATTGTGTTTATATAATATTAGTATAGCATATATAGTGTAAATATAATATTTAATGTAGTATACTATATAAACTGAAGAAAATTGGTTTAACAAAATGTCCTGTTTAAATGACCAATGGCCTTAGCATCTGATCAGGGATCTAGTGCTGCCTTTTCAAAGAGCAGACAAACATTGGAGTTATTTCGCTGGGCATGAGGTTTCATTGTGACCTGCTGTGCCTTCTTTTCCCACAGGGTAAATTAAGATTCCTGCTGAGCTTGGTGAAGTTTGAAATTATGATCTCTATTGAAAACCAGTTTTGAATAAAATTTTGTATGCTTGTCTGAATCATATGCAGTCTGCTATAATGAGTAAAAGGATGCATTTTTTACTCCTTGTTCAAGCAATAAATGACAAAAAAGTAAGAAATGAGCACGGCACATTATATGTATGAATATTTGCTAAGCTGAAAGATGTTATAAATGTTCAGAAGAGTTATAGACAATACACCACACTCTTCCTCCAGCAAAGTAAAACTAATGTTCCTATAATAATGAGATCTATAATTTTTAAAAGTCAGAGTATTTCAGTAGGATCAGTAAAAATGATACAACAGGTTATTTATATTTTCCATGAGTGGGATGTTAGAACAGCGGTTAGCACTGCTACTTCATGGATGTGAGGTCCTGGGCCCAATTCTGCATTTGGTTCTTACCCATGTGAAGTTCACATGCTCTCCTAATTTCTGTATATCAGTGTTCTTCAGTTTTCTTCCTACATTTCCTAAGATGTGTGTGTGTGTTCGATTAACTGGAAATTATATAAGTTATGCATTCAGATAAACTCTTTCAGGAGCAATGTTAAATTTGCTTGTTGACTGACTGAACACATTATATTAGTCTGCATTGAAATTTTTCATGAGTCATTTGTTTATGATAATAGGCTTAGTGTTTTCTTTGTGATGGTACTGCAAATTCAGCCAAGAACCAGACTATATGATTATTTGAAAAATCACAAAGGCCACAAAAGCTTCATCTCAAGAATAAAACATTAAACAAGAATTGCTTTCATGGAAGGTAGGCAGGAAAAATCCCCTTTTGTCCAAGCAGAACATGGTAGAACAGTTTAGGCTTGCAAAACTACGTCTTAACAAACCACAAAACCTCTTGAACAAGGTCATCCAGACAAAATGAGATCAAAGCTGATTTGTCTGGTTGTTATGTACACCATCATGTTTGATAAAAATGGAGGACATTGTATCACCACAAGACTCTCACAGAAACTGCCCACTTTATAATGAAGTGATAATGATTTGAAGCTGTTTTACAGCCATGGACTTGATGCTTTACAATCACAGAGCTTACCAGGAATTCATCCTTAAATCCTTTGATACTAGTGGAAAATGTGAAGCCACCAGGACTTCTACAACTGAGTGATTAAATGATGATGAAGATTAAAGCAAAGAGCTAAGATTATGGAATGGTTAAGTCAAAGTCCAAAATGGTATGGGCTCCCGGATTTCAGAACAAAGTGGGCCTAATGTTGTCATGAGTAGACCTCATGTTTTTTTATTATGACTTTTTGTATTATATTGTATTATGTTTTGTAAAAATAAATTCATATCAATATAAAGTGGAGTACCATAGTTTATTGTTATCGCTGCCTAAAGAAGAAGTTAACTGTTTTCCATAGCACAATCTTCTAATATAATACGCTACCGTGGCTGTCCGTTTGTCTGTCCAGGATTTTAAATCACCTGTAGCTCGCAAACTGTTTGATTCTATTGACCTCAAATTTGGTTCACATATACTACGCGACGTCTACTATCTACGTTCGGGGTGATGATTGACCTCCAAGGTTATTCATCTTTTTATTTTTATTTTATTGTAGAATCAACTCTTGGCAGTAGCCAGCAGGGCGGCAGTACGGCACATACGTATGGGTGCCGTTTTCATCCCTACCACCTTCGTCATCACTTCCCCTACCTCTTCATATCTTAAATCATTCTTGAGGCAGATTGAAGACTTAAGTGCCAGCTTAAGTGAAAAATTGAGGAAAATGTACTAAGTAATTGCAACACAAACACTGACTTAATCAGTTGTAATGATGCAGTTGAAAAGATGCAGACGAAAGAAGAGAAGAAGCGGGCCGCTATGGTGGAGAAAAGAAGATCAAACACACCAACCTCTGAGCAAACTATGAATGCTCAAGTCAGGTGTATTCACTGCACGTTATCGTGTAGTGTGCCGTTACTGGCAGATTCAATAAAGTCTCGGCAATAACCAATGAATTAATCAAACACAATGCGATGGAGAACTGTGATATTTTGTTCTTAATGAAGCTAAAATTCTGCAGTCAATGTCTGCAAAGTGTGATTTGTTACTTGGATGAAACATGGCTACCTCTATTGCAACTCGATATGCTCTTTGTTCTTTTAAGTTGAGAGTTCACTTTTCACTTTGTTGCTGAATAAAAACAGTTTCACAGCCTGATCATTGGAATTCTTTCTAATGTGTGTATTTACAGAGAGTTGTCCCCTAAATTTAATATAAACTATGTTTTAAAAATGCCTGGCACTCATGCTTCCAGTCTCTAAATCTTCATGTTAGTTTGCCTTGCAATTTTTTCAGAAATTACATCTTTTGATTTCTTGTATTTTAGCTGTGCAGAGTATGCATGGTACCACTGAGCTACCATAGAAGCTAAAAAGTCAAGTACTGTTTGAGTTGATAGCTTACATAAGAACAAAAGAAATTTGACAAACGAGAGGAGACCATTCAGTCCATCAGGCCCATTTGTTGCGCTAATGGCCAAGCTGGTCCAATACCACATTCAGATTCTTCTTAAAGGTTGTCAAGGTTTCTGCTTCAACTCCATGACTCTGTAGTTTTGTTAGAGATTTCCACAACTCTGTGTAATGAAGTGCTTTCTGGCTTCAGGCCTAAATGTACATCCCCTTAATTTTCACTTAATTCCCTGACTACAACATCCCATGAGTCCTAGGGCACAACTGGTTGCTCTTCTCTGCATAGTTTCAATAACACTGGTCTGCACCAATACAATCCATGACAAAAAAATGTAATAATATAAAAAATATGTAATAATAAATAATATGTAATATGTAATAATAAAAAAAATTAATAATATGTAAAAATGTACTTTATAGATTTAGGTGTGTTGAATCCATTTCTAAACTGGTATTTCTCTACCACAAACTATTTCTGTGAGATATCGAATTCAGTAACAAAATATGTTGTATCTGTTTTATTGCATAAATTTTTTCTCATGCTCAGAATATTATTTGAAGTATATTTTACGCTTTTTTTTTCATTCATAATGTTAGTTGAATTGGAAACAACCCAAAATCAGTTTATACTACGCATTTAATCAGCATTTTTTTTCTCTCTTTTTATTCCTTCAAAAATGTAAGAAATTTATATGTAGAAGGTTACAGAGATACCTTTTAATTGTTCAGAAGAGAGAAAGTTTTGTTTAACGGATTTAAATAGTTTGGACATGGGGTGAGGTTCCACCACGATGTCGCTCAAATGGAGAGAAGTTAGTGTGGGACATGGAGTGAGTCTGTGTTAGCAGACATCTGTTGGTCATTCCACTGTGAAACACCTTCAGATGATTATAAGAGAAAAAAATGACTTCTTGTAAGTAATATTTATATTTAACACAATTATATGTGTAACCTTCATCTCTCAAAAACTGAATGTGAAAGAACAATCTGTTGCTGACTTTAGTATCCTCGAATTCTTAAAATTTGTAATGGGAACATTTTTTTTTCTGTTGCAGACCAGGGTAACAGGCAAAATTATAACCTTGGCCAATCCTTGGACATCTTGTAGTATGTTTCTTTAAAGAGAACTTTGGTAATTTTAAGTTATAGTGCACAGTATATGCATTTGCCGTTAGAAATTGTGTTCTAAAGTTAAGTGGCTTTTTATTTCAAGAAATATCTTACCCTCTATGGTACTTTACAATGAAGTATAATTGGGCATGGGCCATCCGCGGAAAATATATTAAGTGTCTCTGATGGCTAGAGGAATGTCTGCCATCTATGCCTAACTGATTATTCTGGTCAAAAATGTGACCTGAGCTGTAAGTCAGCAGTGCTGACCACTGCACTGCTGTGCATCCCTGAGATAAAATCAATAGAATTAAATATCAGAACAGTAAAATTTCTTTTGGAGAGTGGCAGACAGGAAGCATGAATTCATTGATGCTTGCGCCCCACAGATTCAATATTCAGGTACTCACCTCTCTTGAATTCAAAAGTACAGTTTGTTGTTTTTTATCCTGACTCTATTGCTTGTTTGCTGCTGTTGCTACTACCAGATAAGTGCAACAATAAAGCACGTGAATTCTTCATCCCTTCCTGTTTTCATTAACTGCACAGCACTCTGGGTAATACTATTAAAGGTTTAGGCTTACACATTACATAAAGGTTACATACAAGTCCGTACAAAAAGACATTACCTTAAAGACACAAATACACCAATACATTTCCAGTTTCGTTTTGCATGTGTGTATTGTGTTTAAATACATAAGTTTTATGCTAAATTTTAGCCCACTACTAGGATCAGCATTATATACTTGGGGGGGAAGGGGGTGCCCCATCTAACATTGGCTGCTATAGCTCTGTGACGTCATGCTGGCTTTGCAAACCACCATGGGGTGCTGGGAAAAGAGTTAATCTAAGCTGGCCACACTGTGAATTTCCAGGAAAATGATTGTCGAACAAACAAATACCAGCAACTGCAATATATTTGCTGTGAAAAATGCAATTTGGCGAATTTCCTCAATCCTAGGAACCTGACATAAGTAATTATTTTGATAGAAAGCAAAAAGTGAAAGGTCATTGATGAATAAGGCAAACCATAAACAGTTAATATAAAAACAGATTATAGTCCTTTAGGCATTCAAAAGACACAAAACTATCAAAAACTGACATCTTTACAATTCAACTAGCCTAAGAAAATATGCAAGAAGCCACCAATATCCTTCCTTTGATAATCAGAATGAATAACATTAAAATCTGTTGGAGCAGATTTAATTGGCACAGCATCTCCATTGCCATTAAGCCACATTTCACTTAAAGTAAAAAAAGTCTGTTTTCCTGTCAGATTAGATATAATGTCTTAGTATTTACAGTAAAGCTCTAATGTTAACTAAAGGCATACAAAGAATCTTAGAATAATGTGACTGCCCTCAATCTATAGGACTACTAGAGATACCAAAGTTAATTACATTTAGTGCTGGACAGCTAAGTGTGATGGAAACATGATGCTGTGTTGGTGCCTCGGTTTGGTGAGATGGGACCATGTCATGAAAACTGACGTCCGGAAAAGGATGGGAGTTGCACCAATCATGGAAAAGATTTGTGAGGCAAGGCTATGATGGTATGGGCATGCCACCAGCGGTGATGAGAACTCAGTGACCAGAATGGCACTGCGTCTGAGCCCCCAAGGCAGACGCCCGCAAGGGAGACCGAAAAAACGTTAGATAGACCAGATCAAGGAGGACATGAAAATCACTGGTGTTGCCCCGGAGGACAACCTGGATCGCACCAAATGGAGGAGACGTTGCAGATAAGTGGACCCTGCAATCGCGTGGGACTAACGCTAGGAAGAAGTTCATGGAGCAGAGTCTACCAGTTTCCCTTCCGGTTTGTACGCGCCGATGATTTCCACACGTGTTGCATTATTCTTGATCAGACTTGCGTGCTTTCGCTGTGAACTCTTTGTGCTTTATTTCATTTCCCTTCCTGTTCATATACGCCGATAAGTTTATCACGTGTTCAGTCTCTCCCTGTGCATTGTTCTCAGTCAGAAGTGCGTGCTTTCGCTGTGGACTCTTTGTGCTCTACATTATTTTGTGTGCTTTTGCATTAATTTTGCAGTTAACCATGGCTTCTAAGCAAGTGAAGAGTGGTGAGAAGAAAGGTTTGAAGAAAATTGAAATCAAATTAAAGAAAGAAATTATTGAAAAGTAGGAGAAATCAAGCCAGTACTCGTTTACCAATTTGAGAACCCTCGTGCTTTCAAGCAGCACAATGTACACAAAGCCAGAGTGCCCATAATTTGGAGGGCAAACACGAAGGGTTGGGTCACAAGCACCTTATTTTTGGAATGGCTGCACAAGGCTTTCGCTCTCACCGTGAAGCGATATCTTGAAGAGGATAATCTGCCTAAAAAAATGCCTTCTTCTGATGGACAATGCACCGGCACACCCTCCAAATTTGGTTGACAATATGGTCAAGGAGTACGACTTTATTAAGGTCGTATTCCTCCCCCACCACCCAACACGACTCCTCTTCTGCAGCCCATTGACCAGCAAGTTATTTCAAATTTTAAGAAGCTGTACACCAAAGGACTATTCGCCAAGTGTTTCAATGTGACCGAGGAGACGTCTTTGACCCTGAAAGAGTTCTGGAAGAACCATTTTAATATCGTTCATTGCATCAACCTCATTGATAAAGCCTGGGAAGACGTCACATACCGGACCTTGAACTCAGCCTAGAAGAAACTTTGGCCTGACTGCGTTCCTGAACAGGATTTAGAAAGCTTTGAGCCTCCTGTTGAGGATGAGATTGTATACATGGGCAAGAGCATGGGTCTTGAAGTGGACAATGAAGACATCGAGGAGCTGGTCCTGGATCACAAAGAGGAGCTGACGACAGAGGAACTCGCTGAACTCCAGCAGGAGCAGCATAGGTTGCTCACTGAGGAGCAGTCCTCAGGGGAAGAAGAGGAAAGGGCGGTTATAAAAAGTGATGCGATAAAGCCATCATGGAAAAATGGAACTAGTGCCAGGATTTTTTTGAGAAGAACCACCCTGACAAAGCAGTTACGAACAGAGTGATAAACATGATGAACGACAATGTCGTCTCGCATTTCTGAAAAATTTTAATGCGTAGGAAAAGGCAAGTCACAATAGATCGCTATTTCGCGAAGTCTGATCCACCAGCTAAACAGCTAAAAACACCAGAAACCCAAGAAATCACAAGAGAGAAAACACCCGAAGGAGAACATCCCTCCATCACGGAGCCAGACTCTCCCTGAAAACTGTAGCCTCCCCTCCACCCAGTTCCTCCTCACTTCCTTCATGCCAGAACTCGAGTCATGCAAGGTTAGTTTTCATGGTTGTTTATGGTTAGTTTTAAAGCCAGTAGAGGATGGTTTCGTGGCTTTTGTATTACGGATTTTTCAAATGTTCATTTTTCAGTTCGTAGCGTGAATTGTTGCAATGTTACTTTTCTTGGTTGTTTATTAAATTATGGATTTTTCAAATGTTCATTTTTTTCTCTGTGCTTAAAACTCATTTAAAAAAATGTTTACAGCGAGCAGTTCGTAGCATGCATTGTTGCAATGTTACTTTTCTTGATTGTTTATTAAATTACTGTATGGATTTTTCAAATGTTCATTTTTTTCCCTGTGCTTAAAACTCATTAAAAAAAAGTGTATACAGCGAGCGGTTCATAAGGTTATAGCGTGAATTCTTGCAATGTTACTTTTCTCTGTTTATGGTTTTCTCAGTGTTATTCAATGTTTTTACATTTAGTTTACTATTACGCTGTGCATTCTATGGTATAATTAACTATTTTTGTGCTTAAAAATCTTTAAAAACATATATTTACATACAGTTTGTACGGTTTGTATTTACATACAAACTTATGGGGGAAATTACTTCAGGTCACGACCAAGTCAAGTTACGACCAGAGTTTTGGAACGAATTACAGTCGTGACCTGAGGTTCCACTGTACTTTTAATAAACAAAGTACCTTTATAGGCGTCTTTTCCAGGAACTCAACACAGCAATCCAATTCTTTCATTTCTCTTTCTCTTTTCTCCTGCACTCTACCCAGGTGTGTGTTGTCCATCTCCTCACCCATCACTGACCTGCCTGGATGAGGTGAAGTGGCTTCTTTTATTTCAGACCTGTTAGATCATCTGGTGTGACAGCGCTACAATCAGGAAGCACTTCTGGGTCTGGTGGAACTTTCTTAATTGTGTGAATTTCTTTCTTAGATGTTCCCCCTTTCCAGCACCCAAGTACCCTAGCAGGGGTGCGCATCAGGACTATAGTGCCCATGCTGCCCTGTGGATGTACAACTGGGAGCTCCACTAGAAGAACACTGGCACCCAAAGTATTGGGGAAATATATAGCCCTGTGAGTCAGCCTCCCTTTGTCCATCCACTCACATGGCCTCCTGGGTGGGATGTCCAACCATCCATGTCCTTCCCTTAGAAAAGCATCCCAGCCATGTAAGAAATCATTGATCCCATCTGGGATGCCAGCCAACCTGTAGATTTATGTCACTACGAAACTTGGAAAGTAAACACAGAATACCAATGGACTTTTTTCTCAGTTTTCTTTTAATCAAGAACCATAAAGTTTTATACTGTCTTTACTATAATGCATACCAATACCAAAGTACAACTTTAGGTGTCTCATATTGGCACAGCTAGTCATAAAATTATGATGTGGAAGGAAAATGAAGCTATTTCTTATTAATGCATAGTTATCTAATATTTATATGTTGATATAAAGCAAAAGATTTAAAGGGTTTAAGTGCTCCTGAACTAAATTTACACATCAATGTCTTTAAGATAAAAAAGTATTACTGAAAAAGGAAAAATTAAAACAAACAGCAGGATAAGTGGCACTCTCAAACAAGGCAGCTTATAGTTAGATGACATATAAAAGTCAATGTTCTCATCAACTTGTAATGGAATAATTGATCCAAAGCTAATTTTTGTATGAATGAATTATAATGTTTGAAACTGAAGTAGGAAATACTTAGTGCATATTGCTCCTAAACCTCTCACATAACATCACACAAGTTTTTCAAATTTATTTCAAATTTATTTAATCCATTTTTGGAGGAGTACTCATCTATATTGTGTACCCTTTATTGATAATAAATAATCATTGTCCATATTATTTTACACAGTGAACTAAATGCATATATGTGTCATACCCTACATTAGTTCAAGTTTATAATATGTACAGTATTTAACATTGATGGACTGCGCACTCCATGGGCTTGAAATGGATTAAGAGAGTTGGAATTTGAAGCTTTAGTCTAGAATTCACTCTTGTGGCTCAGTTGTTACACTGAAACAAAGCTGTAGGAAGATATTGATTTCCAAAGAAATGTCAACATATTTGGTAAATTGTTTACCAGTTAACGGTTATTATAAAAATGAACAAGTGAACAAAGCTTTTAAACATATTACTAACCTAATTACTAATACTAATTGGCGAAATTCACTAAAGCATTTTTCGCAGTGGAATGCTGTGCTCACCGGTAACCTTGTTTGAACATTTACCTGGAAATTCTTCGTACAGCTGGCTTAGGCAAACATTGTTTTCCTTGTGTCCTATGATTCTTTGATAGGCTAACATGATGTCACAGAGATGTAGTATCCATGTTCAGAACTTTCACGCATACCTTTCATGTGGCTATAGCTTGCCATTTCAGCTACTGAGATTCACTAACCCAAGTCCCTCTCCTCATCAGAAAACATAGGACTCACTGTGAAACAATAAAAACAAAACATTAGGTTAGTTGATTGAGGAAGATTGTGTGAAGCATCTGCACTTATACTGTAACATGGGGAATATAAAAGCTGTGTCTGGGGCCTGCGACTAAGGTCCAGTGGTACAGTGGTTAGCACTGCTACCTCACATCATAATCCTCTCAAAACTAGTTCAGTTCCTCTTTACCAATTGACTTCAATGCAGTTTGCAGCATTCAGCGAAGTTCGTGCACATTTTACTACTGTATATACTCGGATATAAGTCAGGTCTTGAAACCCAAAAAATTGATCATAAAATCAGACCCCGACTTATACGCCCATTTAAAAATATGACACCTACATTTTTTTTTTACATCTTCTTGCCTCCTCCAATCTCACACTACTATCTCAGATTCATCGAATTTTGTTGCAGCAGCGCAGTTACCAATTTCTTTCACCACTTCAACGACTTTTAATTTAAAACCAGCTTCATATTTTCTTCGAATCGAACGCTCCATCATAGATAAGGGATGCTCTTATGATAAAGGTGTAGGAGGGTGTGAGATACAAAAAACACAAAACAGTGCAAAAGTCATTTCGGAATAGTTTGGGTATTACCATGTGGTCACGTAGGCACAATACATAGGAAAAAAAAGGCAGTGTGCTCTGTGGTTACTCTCTCTGGTGGGCATTAGCATATCATAATCTCTTGAACCAACAGCGTGAATTTTCCACATTCGACTTATACGACCGACATTATAAAATACCGGAAACTATACGGTATAATCAAGCCCCGAGTTTGGACAAACGCAAAGTGAACTGAATTCAATTATAAATGCACTACAAAAGCTCTATTAATGTGACTGTATGTGATAAGAAGTCTGTGGCGCTGTGGAAATTTTTAAATAAATAAGTGTGTTCTGTGAAGTGCAGGCTCCAATTGGATAGATAGATAGATAGATAGATAGATAGATAGATAGATAGATAGATAGATAGATA